>CM044012.1:66123429-66275929 GCA_024085815.1 Flaveria linearis
CTTCGCGTTCGATATCTTGGAGTTTGTTACGGGACGTGGGGGAATTTACTCGTGCTCGTGACATGATGAACGAGCCGTGGAGAAGATTTTTTGCAATTAGTGGTCCACAATATAAGGAGCTCTACTTAGAGTTTTTCTCCACTTTTAATTTCGATTCGAACAATCATAACTACAGGTATACCAATTTAATTGGATTATATATAATTTCATGTTTACATTTAATTGAACTTATATTTTTTTAACAGTGATACCGATGCTATCAGTTTTGTTCTCGGGGGGGGGGGGGTGCCACGTAATTATTCAGTGGTCGATTTTGATGTTTTGATGGGTTTATATACAGTTCAAGAGACCCATCAATCTGATTTTTTGGATGGCCTTACACAATTTCCAAAAGATTATAATGATGAAATATTTTGGGAAGAAATTGGTGATGGCCAATATATACCTAACAATAAAACAAAAGCTACAAGAATGAACGATCCGTTGTATAGATATCTTCATCGCGTTATTGGTCATACTATAGCTGGACGTAGGATGACTAATGGTGGGGTGACTAAAAAGGATTTGTTCTTTTTATTTTGTTTGATTAAAAGGAGGCCTTGTAATCTGGCATATATGATTGCTGATTATTTTACTTCTTGCACGGGTTCAAAGAAAACCGGACATATTTGTGGTGGTACATATGTTACTCGACTTGCCGAGTCTTTACATATTCTCACCCCTGACAACGTGGCAAGTTTAAACGGGCCGGTACTTATGTCCGGATTTGTTGATCGTGAACATCTTATACGGATGGACATGATCGTAGATTATCCACAAGTTAGGTGGAAGTTTAAACATAATAATCAAATGTGGATACCTCCATATCAAGATCCTCCTGATGATCTGTAATTTTTTTTATGTTTTAGTTATTGTAATAAAGAATTTATTTATGTTTTATTAATTGTAATAATGTATTTATTTATGTTTTAGTTATTGTAATAAAGAATTTATTTATGTTTTATTAATTGTAATAATGTATTTATTTATGTTTTAGTTATTGTAATAAAGAATTTATTTATTGTATAATAATAATTGGGAAATGTGCCATATTATTTTCCGCTTCACTATTGTATACATATCGTTCAATAATTGTTTACAGAATAATTGAAATGGAAGATGCCTATAAATTCCCTTTACACATTTCACAATTCACAATTCAAAATTCACAAGTATTCAAATTCATTTATTCACACATCATCGTAATTCAAGTCAATAATGTCTCAATTTTATAATGATTGGGTGTACCAAACAAGAGAAGAGTTAATGGATTGGGTGCAAAACACTGCACACGCCCTTGGATATGTTATTGTCACACAACGAACGAAGAAGACTGTATACGGATTCGTCAACAAGGCATTTCTTATGTGCGATCGTGGTGGTGTATACAAGTCAACATCAGATTCAACCACACATTCAGGCACAAAGAAGATAGGTTGTCCATTTCAACTTATAGCAAAATATCATGAAGAAGATCGAGGTTGGAAAATACATGTTGTCTGTGATGAACATAACCATGAACCTTCTATATTTTTGAAGGGTCATGCTTATGCAAAAAGATTGTCTAAAGAAGAGTATGCATTGGTGGAAGTTCTTACAAGAAAAATATGCAGCCACGTGATATTCTTACGGCTTTAAAATCAAATAATGATAAAAATATATCTACAATTGAAACCGTGTATGATGCACGGACAAAGATACGAAAGTTGGATAAATTTGGAACCACCCCAATGCAATCACTTCTTCATTCTTTGCAGATGGGCGGATACATCTATGATTTTACTACTGATGAAGAATCAAATGAATTAAATGATTTGTTTTTTGTTAACCCCACTTCACTAAAAATATGGCGTGCGTTCCCGCATGTTATTATTTAGATTGCACGTACAAGACGAACAGGTATCGCCTCCCTTTTCTTCAGATTGTTAGCTTTGTAGGATTGATCTGCCCAAGATACATATTAAATTGATGTGGCTAGTGTGATATGATCCAATTCGGGTAATACCCAATAACAGGCTAGACAAACACCTGCAATATTTTATTTATTGATTTGATCAGTTAAATAAACAACAACACCAAAACATTTAGAAAAATGGTTTTCTAAATTAGATGCACTTGAGAAATTAATAAATAACATGGGTTTATTTATTTTGAGAGATTACTTTATAATTGTTATTTAATGGTTAATTGACATTTATAAAGTAAACAAAAACATGGCATGTAAGGTGTTACAAATTAATTAAACCAATTTTAATTAATGTCATGTTAGTGTTAGTTAAGTGTACAAAATAAATTGTAATTGTTACAAATCTTATTTTGGAGTTTAAATAAACAAATTGAGTGGAAGAACACATGGCATACCACCCAAAGTGGCTGCCTTGTTCACGGTTCATGTGGCTGAAAAAAGACCATTCATTTGTTTATTTAAAAGTGTAGAGCACTAACACTATAACACATGCATTCACACATGCAAAAACTCAGATTGATTCTCTTAAAAGCATTGCAAACATTCTCCTTGTCTTCTCTCTAGTTCACGGCAGCAACAAGGCAGAAAGATGCAAAAAACTTTCAGCTTTCAAGTAAGTTTTAAGCTGAAAGTTGGTGTTGTAAAATCCTAGCATCAAAGGGTGTGTTGTTGGTAGCTTGGGGTATCACCTTCTTGAGGTCTTCTAGCTTGAAGATTCAGCCATAAGTTCATCATAAACACCTCAACAATGTCGATTTCCAGCAGCTCCAAAACAGCAGTGAAAAGAGGGTTTTCTGGGCTTGTTTTGGTGTCATCTTCCTAGCAAGAAGGTGTTCTTGCAAAGAGCTTTGGGTATACAAGATTGAGGACTTCTATCCTTGAAGTCTTGGCTGCATTTGCGCATCTCCATCTTCATCAAACATCTCTTTTTGGTCGATGTTTTTGCTGCTGCAGTAAGTTACACACAGCTCACTGAAGTTGTGATTTTATGTAGTTTTACGTATGTTCATAGCTTGCTAATTCACATAAATGATCCTTTTGTAGGATTCTATGTGCCCAAGACACTTAGAATATTGATGTGGTTAGTACGTTATGATCCAAGTCGGGTTATACCCAATAACAGCTTAGCAAACACCAATTAATATTTAATTGATGATATGATCATGCAATTAAATATTTACACCAATTTAGAAAATGGGTTTTCTAAATAAGTTGCATATGAGATGGAACAATTTATTAGGATATTTTGTTCAATAATATTATTTGAAGTGTTATTTAAATTAGTTGTATAACACCAAATAATAATGAGAGTATACTACTTATACAATTAATTGGTTAATTGTGTAAACTAGTTACAAGACTAGACAATACATGTGTGTGTGTTAATGTTTAATTTTAATAGAAAATTAACTCAAAAACACCCAAATTTCAGCCTTGTGGCCGTCCAAGACATCACACACATGCATGTGTGCATGTGCCTTGATTCCCTTGAGTGGAAGACATATATGCATGCTTGTCATATGTTTCCACTCACCTTCCTTGAGAAGAACACACACACTTGCCATTGTCTCCACTAACTAGCCTTAAAACTCTCATTCTTATTCATTCCACACATGCAAGACATCTCAAGATTAAAATCAGCTCTCTCTCATTCTCTCCCACAAACCCACGGTTTTGAGCATGCTGAAAATAGGGTTTTCTGGCAGCAGCTTTGAAGGGTGATGAGAGCTGATTATGAGGAGGGTTTTTCATGCTCTTGGTGTGAAGTTCTTGCACTCCATGATTATGATTCTCATACATGCAACTAGATCATTTCAGCTCTCCTTTTTCTCTCCCAAACCCATGGTTTTAGCTGCTGAAAAAGAGGGTTTTCAGCAAAGAAACAAGTTGGTTTTGAGCTGCATTTTGGTGTATTCTACCTAACAAGAAGGTGTGTTTGCAAGGAGCTTGGGGTATACTAGCTTGAGGACTTCTATCCTTGAAGTCTTGGCTGCATTTGGACATCTCCATCTTCATCAAACATCTTATTTTGATTGAATTTTGCTGCTGCAGTAAGGTATTTCACAGCTCACTGAAGCTGTGATTTTATGTAGTTTACATATGTTCATAGCTTGCTAATTCACATAAATGATCCTTTGATTTATGGGTTTGTTTATACACTTGAATGGTCACTTGAAGAACATAATTTTCAGCTTATAAACATGGTTATAATGCTATACTTCTGCTGCGTTTTCAGAAAGTTTAAATGGTTAAACTATGATTTTATGTTCCAACAACCCAACACCTTTGTTCTTTGGGTTTGTTTTATACATTAATATGATCATCTAATGAACATATTTTTCAGCTTATAAACATGGTTATAATGCTATACTTCCGCTGCGTTTTCAGAAAGTTTAAGAGGTTAAACTATGATTTTATGTTCTAACAAACCCAACAATGGCATCAAGAGCCAGTTATGTGGATAGCTTGCTTGTTCTTGTCCTTTAAAAATTAGTTTTAGAGGATGATTATAAAATCATTATAGGCTGATTTTGGGCTGTTATAGTTTGTTTGAATGATTCCCCAAACTTCCAAGGTCATATCACACATGCTAGTGATTAGACCTTGAAAGAAACATATTATGAAATGTTGATTGTTTGGACAATATTTAAAACCAAAAATTTCAGTTTATGTTGGCTGAAATTTGGTGGTTTTAAGTGGGGTTTCATTATATGAATAAATGATATGATCATTGGTTGTTAAAGTGCATAACCTAGCTTAAGGCCTTGTGTTGTTTGGATGATTCAAGTGGTTGTTTTATTCATTCAATTGGGTTGTAATATTTGTGTTTATTATTTGGGTTGTAATTATTTATTTATTTGGTTATGTAATAAATAGATTAGGTGCATTTCTTTTATTAGAAAAATGTATTATGATATAATTTTTGTAAAAGGAAGATGCACAAGATGAAGACCCAAAGATGGACATCAAAGACACAAAAAAGGGACTTGAAGCATATGGATGCAAGTTCAAGTGGGAGTCTAAGGAGACCTCTATTTTGTGTTGTATTCAACCCTTAGGAAAGACCAAATGACCACACTTGTGATGGCAAACAAGTGTGGTCACAATAGTAGCTATGGTTATGCACATTGTGGTTGTTTATATTATGCTTGTTTGGTTGTTTGTTGTATGATTGTTGTTTGATATTTGGATATGCATAACAAACTCATTAGCAAACTTAACAAGCTGGAAATTTATGGTTTCTAATCATTAAGTGGTTAATAAGAGGTTATTAAAAGGATTAATGATTTAATAAAAGAGGTTTTATTAAAAATAAACCATAAGATACCTTGCATCTATGGTTCTTAATCATTAAGTGATTAATAAGAGGTTATTAAAAGGATTGATGATTTAATAAAAGAGGTTTTATTAAAAATGAACCATAGGATACCTTGTATTTGAAAGCATGCAAATACAAGGTACATAGAGTTTTCAAAACTAGAATTAATGAAAACTAAAAATCCCTTTCAAACAAGTTTAACACCGTCCTTTTGCACAACACTTAAGTCATTTGGAAACTCTTAACGGGATAAAGGTCACCTAACCATTTTGAGGGAACTTATGACTTAAGGTGGGAATACCACATTGGTGGGATAAAGGTCACCTAACCACTTGTGTTGGTAAACTCACATGTGTGTGCAAGTAGGGTGACTTGATTTGCAAACCATGTTAAATGGATCACCTAAAATATGGTTTCCAAAATGGTGTTGATGGGATTAACATGCCGACTTTACATATGATGTTTAAAGTCGATCCCATACCGCTAGAAGTTGCAAAAGGTTGCAATTGTCAAAAGTTGACTACCTTGTTAATTTGAATAATGGGATAAAGGTCACCTAACCATTATTTGAATGTAACGTTGGATTCTAGATTTTAATTATTAATTGTCTATGAGACATAAAGGGTATTAATAATTAAAATGAAATTTTAAGAAATACTAAAAAGAACTTTGTAAAATTTGTAGAATGACCGCAAACAATAATGCTACCACCCCGACCGTCCATACCCTATCACTGAGAACTATTTTAGAGAGGGATCGTCTGTACCATAATAACCTTATGGACTGGTCTTGAAACTTGAGAATTGTTCTCAAGCAAGAGCAAAGGCAATGTTCTTGACGATCCTATTCCTAACCAACCCGACCCCGACGATGTTGAGGCCGCCTCGAGAGGCTTAGCTGTCCTGTCTCAAAGGAGTTGGCCAAGGATTTGATCCTTAATGGCCTAACTAAAAGTTTGAGACATTCATAATGAATTACAATATGAATGGATAGGACAAGAGCGTTGGTGAGTTTCGATCAATGCTCACAACAGCTAAGGCAGGGATGGGTAGAAAGGTTCTACCTATTCTCTAGATCAATAAGGGAGGCAATGGAAAGGCCATTCCCGATCCCAAGGCAAATGTTGCCAAAGGAGAGGGGCACATCAAAGGCAAAGGGGAAGGGAAGATCAAAGTGGAACCTCCAAAACCTAAGCTTATGAAGCCTAAGGTAACCGAAAACGATCCATGCTTTGAGTATGGTGAGATAGGTCTTTTGAAAGGGAATTGTCCAACCTATCTCAATGAGTTGAGAAATAAGAGGGATGCTGGGCAAACCTCAAGCACAACTTTCATAATCCATATTGACTTAAATGTTATTCCTCAAAGCACATGGGTAATTGGATACCACATGTGGAACTCACTATTGCAATCTGTTGCAAGGGTTCAAAAGAAATAAGCACTTTAAGAAAGGAAATTATGTTTTGAAACTTTCAAAAAGGTTTGGAAGTTGTTCTTCAAAACTTGTTTTATGCTCCTAGTTTGACTAGGAACATGATTTAAGTTTCCCTTTTAAAACGATATGGTTATGATTTAAAGTTAGTAAATGATGGTATTTATATCTATATGGATGATGTATATTATTTCAAGGCTATGCCTTCTAATGATATTTATGAATTGGTTCATAAAGATTCATCCTATAATAACACATCATACCCATCATGTACCAAGAGACTTAAAATGGTTTAAGTAACTCTTATCCTTATCATTGTCATCTTGGTTATATAAACAAGAATCGGATTTAAACACTTTAAAAGAATGGTCTTTTGAAAACCAATGAAAATTATTCATTTGATAAGTGTGAATCTTGTTTACAAGGTAAGATGACCAACACGCCATTTAGTGGTACTAATGAGAGGGCAAAAGATTTATTTGGAGTCATACATTTGGATGTATGAGATCCTTTTAAAAACAATGACAAGGTATGATAAAACTTACTTCATTACCTTTACCGACGATTATAGTCGCTATGGTCATGTGTACTTGATGGCACATAAAAATGAAGAATTTGAAATGTTCAAAACTTCAAGAATGAAGTAGAAAATCAACTCGATAGAACTACCAAAGTTCTCCGTTTAGATAGAGGAGGTGAATACCTAAGTGAGGCTTTTTGGGATCATCTAGGAAGTTGTAAGATTGTCTCACAACTTACTCCTCCCGGAACACCACAATATTATGGTGTGTCTGAAAGGAGATCGAACCCTATTGGATATGGTTCGACCTATGATGCCTATAAGCTCACTACCTCTATAATTTTAGGGTTTCGCACTACTCTCCAAGGATCGTATTTTGAATATGGCCCAAACCAAGAAAGTGGATTCGACGCCTTTTGAAATATGAAATAGAATAGTTCCATCGCCATCATATTTAAAAGTATGGGTTATGAAGCTTATGTTAAGCTTAACACCCAAACCAACTGAAAGTCGATTCACTAAGTGTATATTTGTTGGATATCCAAAAGGACTGTATAGGATACTACTTCTTTGATCCAACAAAGCAAAAGGTATTTATTGCTCAAAAGGCAGAGTTCTTGGAAGCCAAGTTCCTTATGGAAGGAATGACGTATAGAACAGTGGAATTTGATAAGGATCAAGATCCATAAGCCGATACACATTTGGTTGACACTAGCAATCAACAAGAGGTTGTTGATGATGATCAAGAGGTTGATCAATACACACAAAACATTCATAGATCTGGTAGAGTTAGCATTTCACCTGAAATATATGGATTTTTCATGGATGGATGCTATGAGGTTGACTTCGATGAGCCAACTACATAACATGATGATATGTCCAATTTGGATTATGACAAATGGCTGAAAGCCATGAATGTAGAGATGCAATCCATGTATGACAACCAAGTTTAGGAATTGGTTGACACTCCACTTAAATCCAAACCGGTTGGATGCAAGTGGGTTTTCGAGAAGAAAACAAATATGCATGGAAACTTGGATACTGACAAGGCTCATGTGTATAAAAAGGCTAGTGGGAGTGTAATCACATTCTTGGTATTGTATGTTGAAGACATAGTACTATATGGAAAAGATATTCCAACCATGGAAGGTGTTAAAACCTGGCTTGGAAATTGTTTTTCCATGAAAGATCTCGGTGAAGCCGCCTATATTTTGGGAATAAAGATCTATAGGGATAGATCGAGGCGATTGATAGGTCTAAACCAAAGTGCATATATTGATAAAATCTTGAAAAGGTTCAAGATAGAAAACTCTAAGAAAGGTATGGTACCTATTCAAAGAGGAACAATATTGAGTGCATCTCAATGTCCAAGCTCAAAGGATGAGCAAGATCGCATGAAGGACATCCCATATGCGTCTGCTATAGGATCCATCATGAATGCGATGATATGCACTAGACTGGACATGTCATGCGCGTTAAGCATGACAAGTAGATATCAGCAGAATCCGTGTAACACCCATTGGATGGCTGTTGAAAGTATATTGGAATACCTTAGGAGGACTAAGGATATGTTTCTAATATACGGATCTGATGAAGAGGAACTAGTTGTAAAGGGTTACACGAATGCTAGTTTCCAAACTGATCGAGATGATTCTCAATCACAATCGGGGTACGTCTCCATTATGAATAGGGTAGCGTTGTCCACTACAGAATTCGAATACATAGCCGCCTCATTAGCAGCTTGGGAAGCTGCATGGATAAAAAGGTTTATCACCAATCTAAGGATGGTCTCTACCATTCAAGACTCCTTAGAAATCTTTGTGATGACGAGGGTGCGATTGTTCAAATCAAGGAACCCCGTGCACATCAAAAGATTAGGCACAATGAGCGGAGATTCAACTACATAAGGGATGAAGTTGAAAAGGGAAAGATATGTATTCGCAAAGTTCACTTTGATCAAAATATTGCGGATCCACTCACGAAGCTCCTTGAAAGGGCAAAGCATGAAAGTCATACCTATGCCTTAGGACTTCGATATTCTAGTGATTGGACTTGATCAAATTTTGTATTTGAATATGTGGAACTCCTTATTATTTGAGTAAAATTATTTGGTTATAATGTCTCAATTAATGTTCCAATTTAGCATGTTTAATCCATGAGTAAATTATTTACTCTAAATGTCCGTAGTCGTTCATACTTGTGGGAACGAGTGTGAGAGTAAGACTATTATGAACTTGGATTGGTTGATATTCATAAGGATGAATATAGAGCAATGGGTTGCTACCAAGGTTCATAGATATTCGTGGATACGGATATTGGACTAACCCGCATCTCAAATCTTACTACATGGAATCTTATTGATTGATCATTAGTAAATTTGAGTAAAGGCGAATATCATTTGGTATCCTTCGACCTGAGATACATATTGGGTTTTGATATTCGCCAAGTGTTACACCTTGAACTAGTTCTTCACTGATATGAAATAATTGTCAGTACATAAGGCTATGTTCAGGTATGACATAAGGTGATTGTGAGAAACGTATGTAGTCAAGATGGGATTTGTTCCTCTTATTCGTTGAGAGTATGATGTCTAAGGCCTGATTAAGTTAAATCAACAAGGAATGATCATTCTGTGTCCTTGGATTTAACATGACATCTGTAACAAAAGGATAGATGATTGATTCACCTAAATCATATTCAAGTATGGTACTTGAAAGGGATGATGTTATTGAATGGCACTTAGTCATATACATTAGGGGTAGCAAACCGTTGATAGGCGTCATTTGCTGCTTGTATCAATCTTCTATGAATCTTGTGCAAGTGGGAGATTGTAGGATTTGATCTGCCCAAGATACATATTAAATTGATGTGGCTAGTGTGATATGATCCAAGTCGGGTAATACCCAATAACAGGCTAGACAAACACCTGCAATATTTTATTTATTGATTTGATCAGTTAAATAAACAACAACACCAAAACATTTAGAAAAATGGTTTTCTAAATTAGATGCACTTGAGAAATTAATAAATAACATGGGTTTATTTATTTTGAGAGATTACTTTATAATTGTTATTTAATGGTTAATTGACATTTATAAAGTAAACAAAAACATGGCATGTAAGGTGTTACAAATTAATTAAACCAAGTTTTAATTAATGTCATGTTAGTGTTAGTTAAGTGTACAAAATAAATTGTAATTGTTACAAATCTTATTTTGGAGTTTAAATAAACAAATTGAGTGGAAGAACACATGGCATACCACCCAAAGTGGCTGCCTTGTTCACGGTTCATGTGGCTGAAAAAAGACCATTCATTTGTTTATTTAAAAGTGTAGAGCACTAACACTATAACACATGCATTCACACATGCAAAAACTCAGATTGATTCTCTTAAAAGCATTGCAAACATTCTCCTTGTCTTCTCTCTAGTTCACGGCAGCAACAAGGCAGAAAGATGCAAAAAAAACTTTCAGCTTTCAAGTAAGTTTTAAGCTGAAAGTTGGTGTTGTAAAATCCTAGCATCAAAGGGTGTGTTGTTGGTAGCTTGGGGTATCACCTTCTTGAGGTCTTCTAGCTTGAAGATTCAGCCATAAGTTCATCATAAACACCTCAACAATGTCGATTTCCAGCAGCTCCAAAACAGCAGTGAAAAGAGGGTTTTCTGGGCTTGTTTTGGTGTCATCTTCCTAGCAAGAAGGTGTTCTTGCAAAGAGCTTTGGGTATACAAGATTGAGGACTTCTATCCTTGAAGTCTTGGCTGCATTTTGCGCATCTCCATCTTCATCAAACATCTCTTTTTGGTCGATGTTTTTGCTGCTGCAGTAAGTTACACACAGCTCACTGAAGCTGTGATTTTATGTAGTTTTACGTATGTTCATAGCTTGCTAATTCACATAAATGATCCTTTGTTCTTTGGGTTTGTTTTATACATTAATATGATCATCTAATGAACATATTTTTCAGCTTATAAACATGGTTATAATGCTATACTTCAGCTGCGTTTTCAGAAAGTTTAAGAGGTTAAACTATGATTTTATGTTCTAACAAACCCAACAAGCTTAACTTCAACAAACAAGACATTTTGTATTGCTTTTGCATTCATACGAAATGAGAAAAAAGATAATTTCAAGTGGGCTTTAAATTGTCTGAGAAAACATTGGATGGGTATATGCTACCACGTGTCATAGTCACCGATAGAGAGTTGGCATTAATGGATGCATGCCAAGTAATTTTTCCACAAGCAACCCGATTGCTTTGTAGATATCATATACAGGAGAATATCAGAAAGCATTGCAGACCATCTTTCAAGTCTCAGACTGAGTGGGATAAATTTATGTATTACTGGAGATTTCTGCTTCAATCTCCAACAATTGAGGCCTACTATGAAAATCGAACGCGATTGCAGACAAAGTTGATGAACAAGCATCGAAGTATTTTCCTGATCTATTAAATTTATTGTTTTTATTTTAATGAAATTGAAACTAACATATTTGATTTCTCTTTGCAGCCGTGTTTAATTATTTGGATGTCAACTGGTTGCAAAATTATAAACAGATGTTCGTGTCTGCGTGGATTGATCAACATCTAAATTTTGGAGAACGAACAACAAACAGAGTAGAAAGCCAACATGCTCTGTTAAAAAAACATTTAAATTCTGACAAGTCAAATTTAGATAAATTTATAACAATTTTAAATAATATAGTACGTTTACAGGAGACACAAATAAAGGCAAGTTTCGAGAAAAGTCGGATAAAAATAAAACATCAACATAAACATAATTTATTTGTTTCTTTGTTATCTAACGTATCTCATGAAGCTCTGGATATATTACTTGGAGAGCTGACACGAGTTAATGAAATTCAAAACCAGTCACAAACCTGTGGCTGTCATATTCGTACTAGTAATTGTAATAATGTATTTATTTATGTTTTAATTATTGTAATAAAGAATTTATTTATTGTATAATAATAATTGGGAAATGTGCCATATTATTTCCGCTTCACAATTGTATACATATCGTTCAATAATTGTTTACAGAATAATTGAAATGGAAGATGCCTATAAATTCCCTTTACACATTTCACAATTCACAATTCAAAATTCACAAGTATTCAAATTCATTTATTCACACATCATCGTAATTCAAGTCAATAATGTCTCAATTTTATAATGATTGGGTGTACCAAACAAGAGAAGAGTTAATGGATTGGGTGCAAAACACTGCACACGCCCTTGGATATGTTATTGTCACACAACGAACGAAGAAGACTGTATACGGATTCGTCAACAAGGCATTTCTTATGTGCGATCGTGGTGGTGTATACAAGTCAACATCAGATTCAACCACACATTCAGGCACAAAGAAGATAGGTTGTCCATTTCAACTTATAGCAAAATATCATGAAGAAGATCGAGGTTGGAAAATACATGTTGTCTGTGATGAACATAACCATGAACCTTCTAAATTTTTGGAGGGTCATGCTTATGCAAAAGATTGTCTAAAGAAGAGTATGCATTGGTGGAAGATCTTACAAGAAAAAATATGCAGCCACGTGATATTCTTACGGCTTTAAAAGCAAATAATGATAAAAATATCTACAATTGAAACCGTGTATGATGCACGGACAAAGATACGAAAGTTGGATAAATTTGGAACCACCCCAATGCAATCACTTCTTCATTCTTTGCAGATGGGCGGATACATCTATGATTTTACTACTGATGATGAATCAAATCAATTAAATGATTTGTTTTTTGTTAACCCCACTTCACTAAAAATATGGCGTGCGTTCCCGCATGTTATTATTTTAGATTGCACGTACAAGACGAACAGGTATCGCCTCCCTTTTCTTCAGATTGTTGGCTTAACTTCAACAAACAAGACATTTTGTATTGCTTTCGCATTCATACGAAATGAGAAAAAAGATAATTTCAAGTGGGCTTTAAATTGTCTGAGAAAAACATTGGATGGGTATATGCTACCACGTGTTATAGTCACCGATAGAGAGTTGGCATTAATGGATGCATGCCAAGTAATTTTTCCACAAGCAACCCGATTGCTTTGTAGATATCATATACAGGAGAATATCAGAAAGCATTGCAGACCATCTTTCAAGTCTCAGACTGAGTGGGATAAATTTATGTATTACTGGAGATTTCTGCTTCAATCTCCAACAATTGAGGCCTACTATGAAAATCGAACGCGATTGCAGACAAAGTTGATGAACAAGCATCGAAGTATTTTCCTGATCTATTAAATTTATTGTTTTTATTTTAATGAAATTGAAACTAACATATTTGATTTATCTTTGCAGCCGTGTTTAATTATTTGGATGTCAACTGGTTGCAAAATTATAAACAGATGTTCGTGTCTGCGTGGATTGATCAACATCTAAATTTTGGAGAACGAACAACAAACAGAGTAGAAAGCCAACATGCTTTGTTAAAAAATATTAAAATTATGACAAGTCAAATTTAGATAAATTTATAACAATTTTAAATAACATAGTACGTTTACAGGAGACACAAATAAAGACAAGTTTCGAGGAAAGTCGGATAAAAATAAAACATCAACATAAACATAATTTATTTGTTTCTTTGTTATCTAACGTATCTCATGAAGCTCTGGATATATTACTTGGAGAGCTGACACGAGTTAATGAAATTCAAAACCAGTCACAAACCTGTGGCTGCCATATTCGTACTAGTTGCGGTTTACCATGTGCTTGTGAAATCACACAGTATTTAAAAGCAGGCAAACCTATTCCACTACATTCGATAGATATATTTTGGAGGAGGCTTGACTTTTCACCGGTGTCGTTAAACGAAGATGAAGAAGATATTGAATGTGATGACGAAGTTGAGAGGTTCAAAGAAGCTTACCGGAAACAAAAAAATCCCACGGTGAAAAGGAATTGGTTAGAAAAGATAAAAAGCATAACGAATCCTATTAGCATAAATCTTAACGAGCCTACGGTGCAAAAAAATACTCGTGGAAGGCCAACACTCAAATCTCAAAAACAAAACAAATCAGACCCTTCACCTGCTGAACCTACTCGAGGTCATACCTACACGACAGATGATTTTGTTAGTTATGATTTTATGGGGTTGAGCCCCCCAAAACATACTTCAAACGTAGATAACACAACTCAATCTTCTCTATATCATCATCCTTTACTAATACAGATTCCAACACTTTTCCATCCGTATATAACACATATAGAGAACGTAAGCAGTGATGGTAACTGTGGGTTTCGTGCAGTTTCCTTCTCTTTAGGATACGGTGAAGAATATTGGCTGAACATGAGGTATGAGCTTTTAAACGAGTTACATAACAATTCTAATTTGTACAGAAATCTTTTCTCCAGCTCATATGATGAGACAGAACTTAGTTTATCATGGCTACAACCAGGTCCAGCTCCTCATCAACATTGGATGATAATGCCATACACTGGATTATTGATCGCCAACAGATTTAATGTGATCTTCAATGCTTATCTCCCACTGAAAGTGCAACTTATTTTCCACTATGGACAGGTCCGGATGAACTCATGTACCACCAATTCATTACTATTGCACATGTGTATGGTTGCCACTACGTCTCTGTGCGTTTGGAGGGTGAATATCCATTGCCTTTCATAACGCCGTTATCGAATTTTCACAAAAGTAATAATGCGGCTGCGTGGGAAAGAAAGTACGAGGAGAGACTTCAAAGATATAGTCAATATATACTTCGAAATAAAACTGTTAGTCGTTTTAATATAGATTAGATTAGTATCACTTATAACTGTTCATCTTATAAGGTTCAAATATTTTAAACTTATATATAAATTATTCGTTTAGTAAATTATTAATTTATTTGAAAAATTATCTATAAGTTAAATTTATATGAACTATATAAGGTTCAAATATTTTACACTTATATATAATTTTTATTTTATATTTATAAACTATATCTAAATACTTAATAATATATAAATTATTAGTATAATATAATTATAAATAAAAAAAGTAAATTTATAAATATATTAATAAAAATTTAATAAAAAAATTCATATAATAAAAAATTTAATATAATTAATAAAAAATTTAACATAATTAATAAAAAATTTAAAATAATAATATTAAAAAAATACAAACTACCGTTTATGTTACTGTAAACGGCCGTTTACCCTTATGCAAACGACCGTTTGCAGCTCTGTAAACGCCCGTTTATGTACATGCAAACGACCGTTGATTCTTAATATACGACCGTTTATGGCATGACAAACGACCGTTTGTCATGATGGTATAAACTACCCAAATGATGGTGTATGGATCAATGACGCCGTTAAATATAATCAAAATAAGATAGCCAAACTGAAGAATCAAAAGTGAATCACGCTCTAAGTGGGACCCATAAGCTCATCCCCTACTATTAAAGCCTATCATTGTGGGGCTTTTTAGGGGATCATGCACCATATTTGACTGGAAATACAGATTTCTATTGTAACTTTGTAAGAGCATATTCCATTCTTTATTTTTATCTTTATACTTACACTAAAAATAACTACTTTTTTTCTCTCCTTTTAATTAAATAATATTTTTAATACCTTTATTATTATTTTTTTTCTCAACTTCACTCACAACCACTTTTAAAAATATTAAAAAATTTATAAGGGTTTGAACAGTGAATCTTCAAATTTACAGATGAAAAGAACATTATCTCTCTCCTCCACTCACAACCACCCAAAACCATACCATATAATTTAAAAACTCTACTCACATATTTTACAGAATGGGATGTGAATGCTCTAATACAGCATTCACGGCTCTTTCTTTAAATTTATATGAGTGTATTTCATTTATTACATGATATGGTTATAAATGATTATGAGTGAAGAATATAAAAAATTTACTGTTCAATCTGTATTTTTAAAAAATATTGTTCAAAACCCTATAATGTTTTAATAAATTTTGAGTTGTTGTGAGTGGAGGAAAGATAAAAAATAATGATAAAGTTGAAAAGAAGAGAAAAAGATAGGGATTTTTAGTGTAATTATATGGATAAAGATAAAGAATGGGTCGTGAATACTCTTATATGTTAATTTTCTGTGTATCGTCTTTTAAAATATAGTCAAATTTGATTTTAATAATCTAAATTATTATTTATTAATCGATAATAATTCATACTATTAATTTGTCCGGTGGTAATCCCAACTTTTATTTTTATTACTAACAACAATTCCAGTAACATAATTATTAAGAATTTACGTTTGATTTCAAGTCGATTTCGTTCAAATAATGAACATAAACAAAATGAAAAAAAATATACAATCTAAATCGAGTCTAAAATAAGTACAAATCGAATGTGAATATATGATAATCATATTACTGTGATTGTTGTTGGTAATAAAAATAAAAGTTGGGATTATTACCGGCCAAATCTATATGAATTATTATCGGTCGATGGGTGGTAGTTTAGATTATTAAAATCCAGTTTGCCTAAAAAATATAGTAATTTAATTAATTATTCTGATGTATAAGTAATGTATATCACCGTTAAAATATCGAAAACTTAAATTCTATAAAATGTTAGTTGTTTCATCCTTAACAAGTCTAGGAATTCTATCTTAATAATCAACAAATATTAATGTATATAATAACAAACTTTATCGGTAAAGTGTCAGATTTCCTAATTACAATCACATGTAAATAAAACTATACTTAATTGAGATGGGAGACAAGTTTCAAACATGAGTCATGACACTCCACTTTACTGCAGCTTCGGCTAAGAGATGGTTACGGGGTAAAGGTAAGGATGAGACGTTCGGTTTTAAGTGGTGTAAATGGGTTCCGGCAAAATGTAACATTTTTATGTGGCGCGCCTTTCTTGATCGTATTCCTACAAAAATCGCTTTGCAAAGGAGGAATGTCATGACTCAGGATGATATTTGTGTTTTGTGTGACGACGGCATCGAGACTACGGAACATATTCTAACTGGATGTGGAGTCGCGGCGGGGGTCTGGAATGGTATTTCTAAGTGGTGTAGTATCCCTCCAGTTTTTGCTTTCTCGGTTAACGATCTTGTGCGTGTTTTTGAGCAAAGTGGAGTTAGTGGTGAAAAGAAGAATGTTTTACAGGGCATTATTATCATTACGAGTTGGAGATTATGGAAAGCGAGAAATGAGAAGATATTTTCAAACAAAAAGGTCAAAGTTACGGATATTATTTCCGATGTCAAAGCTTTGGGTTTCCTTTGGTATAAACATAGGGCGCGTTGGCGTGTTTTAGATTGGGAGAAATGGTGTAATTTCAATGTAATGTAACTTGTTGCTCGTTTTTGGTTTCCTATTCCTTCTTGGAATAGGTGGCTTTGTTTTTAATGAAAGTTAACCTTCAAAAAAAAAAGTCATGACACTCCACTTTACCATTATTTGCCTTTTCTTTTTACATATTAACATCATTTAATTTTTTCTTATAGAAATAATTATGTTTTTTCCATTAGATAAAACATTATTAAAACAATTCTACGTAACATTTGCACATGTAATGATTATGTTTGCAAGTCATGGTCATCTCAAGTACTTGACTTTTGAACGAACTTAGTATCTTTAATATGCCGATGTCTAATTGATGGGCCTTCTTGTATAAATAATAGTAAGTTGCAGTGTTGTTAGGACCGGATTGGACCAGCCGGTCCGACCGGTTCGACCGCGAATCGGGGTCTGGTCCGGTCCGGTCAGGGGTAGATCGTTTTGGGTGAGTTGAACCAGCCGGTTCAAACCGAGTCGGCGGTTGGACCGGCGAACCGGGCCGGTTCCGACCGATTTTTAATTTTTTTTTTTATTTTAGTGGGTAAAAACGGGATGTTAAACCATAAATTAATACTTCGGATATACAATATAGTTAAGTTCTATATATAACTATAAATATATGTATAAATCATATATAAATTACTTATATTTAATTACATATATAAATATAATTAAAATATAGTTAAATCCGGTCCATCCGGTCCGACCACCAAACCAGTAAGGCGTCCGGTTCGACGTCTGATCCGGTTCTGAAAACACTAAGTTGCTATCCTGATTTATTTAGTTTGTGTTTGGTTGTGATTTGGAGCATTCATAGGCCGTTTTTAAAATTTATGTGCGTGAATTTTTATATTATATGGTATGATTATAAGTGGTTGTAAATAAAGGATATAAGAAATTTAATTTTCAATGTGTATTTTTGTGAAAAATTATTCAAAACCCTATAATATTTTTAATATTTTAAGTGTTTGTGAATGGAAAAGAGAAAAAATAATAATAAAGATATAAATATATATTATTTAATTGAAAATAAGAGAAAAAATAATGATCTTTAATATAATTATATCGATAATGATGGAGAACATGTTGTTGTGAATGCTCTTATGAATGTAATAAAAGACTAGTCAAAGATAATGGGCTTGGGTTGAAGAAGTTTGATGATTAAATTGCAGATTTTTCACTAGGGACAAGATTTGTTTCATTAGATCGATTAGGTTAACTGATTCATTTTTTCTAATTTTCTCCTTTTGTTCCAAATTTGTCGTAAGTCTAGGGTTTCATTCAAAATCGTATCCAAATTGTTTTGTTCGTTCAAGGTTGATTTGAGAGTGTTTGCTTGAAAAACTGTAATGCTTTGAATTTGTATTCTTAAATCTTTGTAATATGTTCACATTCGTAAAGATTTAGTTTACGAATTAGTAATAGATTCACCATTCAATTTGTAAGCTGTATAAGATCTTTTTATTCTTGTATTTAATTTCATCTGATATATGTTTTCAACAGTTTTGTTATAGTCATATAAAATTTTTATTTATTGAAAGTCACTCAATTTCCATCCAGATTTCTATATAATTTGTAACAAGTTTTGAATTTTTATATGTTTTGATTTTGTTCTTGTTCGTTTTCAATTTATCTTGTTCACGTTTGTTTGACTTGGATAATAGTTTGATGTTCAGAAAAATGTGGATTTAAGTTAAAAATGGTGTGAATGTGTTAAACGTGTGAGGAAGATGAAAGAACAATATAATGTTAAATCATCTTTAATTAACTACATTCATGAATTTTTTTTATCAGCCTCATATGACGACTGAAATGTGATTCTCGCTTTTCAAAATAAATTTTCACTTATGGAGTGGTAACAACAAGCAAGAGACCTTTCGATCCAAAGCTTTGCAAATTAGAAAGAAACTCTAAGGTAGGTTAATGTTATAAATTAAATGTGTAACTTTTTAAAGAAACTTTGAGTTTTATGTTTGACATTGAAGCTTCTAATGGTTTCATTTAATATATAGTTGATTGTTTAATTATTCCTACCATTGTTGTAAAAATCTCAACTAGCATCTAATTAGTAGAAGATTAGTAACTAATCGTAGATTGGCCGCTTCAATTTCATTAAATCGGAGGTACTAGGCACTATTCGGTCAAAATTGGTCAAAGTCGGACCAACTTGTCCTAATCGAAGGTATTCTGATGATGAGAATCGTACGATTTGCCGATTCCGGCGAGGATTTCAGACGCTAGTGGCTGGAACGGAGGAAGGGGAATGACGAAGTTCAACTTTAGGGTTAAATGATTTAATTAAGTTTGTGTATATTAACATTTAGCCCCCTTCATATTCATCAATTTACAGATTATCCCCTTAACTTGTGAATTTATTCTTAAAAAAATACAAAATTAATGTTATATATGCATAAACTTACAAATTTATATACAAAAGTTTAATCTAATTTAATCACTAGTCAGTATTACACTGTCCAACTAACGCCTAACAATTTTTAAAACACTGATTTCTTCACGTACCCACAAAATTAAAGAACAATTTTAGTTGTTAGATGGTTGAAGAAAAAAAGGTGTGAATGGGCTAAAATATCTATATGTGAGACGCATGTGGGTTGATATAAAACCACTTGATGCTTTTTCTCTATGCATGTATAATTTAAAAGTTTCCACGCTTTGAATTCGTTGTTCTCAACTACAAACCCCTATTTTTACAATAAAACAAAATGATTGTTTTACCCTTTAAATATTACATTTAACACTTTGTATTTATAAATTTATTTAGATAGTGTTTGATATGTACAAATAGTAGACGAAATTTAACATGCCATGAGAGATTAAAAAAATAAGTATTTGATTGATGAATCAATGGAATCATCTATTACAAAAGATTTCATATTCCTTATATACACCCCAAAATCATTATTTCATCCCTCTACACCCACCACTAACATCAACCACCACCATCAACCACCACCACCCCACCCAACCACTAACAGCCACCACACGAGGACATGAAGTTGTGTTTAAATGATTTTGCATAACACAAGTTTTATTAGATCTTCGCTCCCATCATTTGAATACTTCCAATGATATTACCAACTTTTGGTAGGATGACAACGGTATCAAGCAATGAAGTTACTATGACAATGCGAGTGTTCTGCGGTGTAGTGAGAGGCAAAGTAGCGGGAACAAGGGTTCCAAGGGGTTTGGGGTTTTTTAATTTTTCGTTAAAATACAATATTACCAAACTACCCTTAAAACTAACATATTAAGTTATCATCGTTCAACCTAGGGACTATATTTGAAAGCAAACAATGCAACTAGGGGTGTTTAAAAATATCCGAATCCAATAATCCGATCCGAAATATCTATCCGAACTTCGGATATCCAAATATTTGGATTTGGATTCGGATTCGGATATTGATTTTCAAAAGTTTTGGATTTCGGATATCCAATTATCCGAAAACTAAAAACTAAATTTTATTTTTTTGAATTTTAGACGTATTTTTACCTTAGATTGAGATTTTTTAGTGTATATTAGGACTTTTATGATATGAGTTGTTTTTTATATTATTTTTATAATAGCATGTGTCTAATTATTGTAAAAAAAACTAAAAATGAGTACTAAGATAAAAAATGAATTTCGAATATCCGAATTACTATCCGTATCCGTATAAGAATTTCAGATATCCGAAATTTCGTATACGGATACGGGTAGTAATTCCTATTATCCAGAATTTTCGGATATCCAAAATTCAGATATCCAAATTTGAACACCCCTAAATCAAATCCTTAAATATTTAGCTTTTGGGACAAAGTACATAATCTACCCCAAATCATAGGAACCATTTTTGTAATTTACTAGTTTTACAAAAAAAATCTTTTCCCGTAACTTATTGTTTTAAGGAAAAAATTGAAATAACGACGGCATATATCTCACCAAAGCAACAAAACCAATTATGTATTTGTGCTACATGTAGAAACATAAGGATTTAAGGATCGTTGGTCATGACAACCGTATAATAACTCTAAAATTCTATTCATTAATGTAATTCTAGCTATTTATAAGAGTTTTCAGTTCTGGAGGACTCACAAACCCTCATCTCCTCTCCAAGTCGACGACCTGTAAAAACCTTTTACGTATCGCACTGCACTTTCTATACATCTCACAATCAAACACTATTCTTTACGGTTTGTCCATGTGAAAAGATTTTGGCCCTCTCTCTCCGCCCCTCGTTTCTTCACGTCGATCATCTCTCTTTCACCAACATCTATGGATCCCTTTATTATAGATGCCCTTAAATGTATTCAAATAAAATTATGACATGAGACCTCTACGAAGTGTATTATAAAAGTATATTTGAAGAAAAAATTTGTAATCACTCCGTACATTAAGATGTTATTATAAAATGAAAAGTAGAGAATATTTATTAAGGGACAAAAATACCTTTGATGGGAGTCGTAAGTTTGGGGCAAAGCACTGTATTTTAAAATAAGCTTTTAAGGCATCGACAAATTGACAACAGAATGTTTTGTCATCTAACTCCTCGTTTTCTTCCACATATTCCCATTTCACCATTTTTTTATTCCTTATTAAACATTTTTTAAAACTTTATTTTAATACATTCGTATTTTAAACGTAAAAACCAATATATACTTTTAATGCCTTTCCTTTTCTATTTTACTCCTAAACAATATCAACGGGTAATCTCTAGCTAGATTATGCAAGATAAATTGTCACATCAAGACTTAAACGCACAATTACTCTCTTTTCTGCTGATATTTTTCTATGAACGACTAATTGAATCAATAATAAAATATTGATCATTTGGATTGTCTTCATTACTCGAGTATGAAATCCTGGGGCACTAAATTGGTACCTTCCTGGAGGAAAACTCGTACATCAGTCTGGAATCTAAGACCACTCACATAAGAAAACTCACATTTGATAAGAAAACCCTCTAGCCCAATCTGTATCCCTCCGTTTTTGTCACACATGAGATTTGTATCCAAGATCTCTTCTTATTTAATGAGTCTAGAGGTACTTCACTTACCCACTTAAGTCACGATCATTAGTACATTTCTACTGATATAGTTTCAATAACTTGGACAAAACTATTTACGCATAAAATCAAAATAAAATTTTATATAAGAGGATGCATAAAAAAAACTTAACTGGTTTTTTATTTTGAGTTCGAAACACTACTACTTAATTGTGAGATTCTCATCTTTATCACTTTGACACAACTCTAAAATAAAAATGTAACTAACCCTATAATATGAATTTCACACTAGCTAGTAATTTTTTTAAAGCTAAAAGACAACTTGTTTGATGTTTTAGAGGGTCAATTAAAATTTAGATAGGACTTGTTGCCAACCCTATTATATGCTTTTCTATATATAATAGCAAATTACTGTATAGGTTATTTTATATCTTTTTATTCTTTAAAAAACATTTATATTATGGTTAAATTCCTTATACTAATCTAGTTTCTACCTTCTAGTGTGTAGGTAAACAGGCATTGTGGACCATAGAGATAAAAAGCATCATCTTTATATCAAACAAAATCATATTTCATAAACTTTATTAAAAGGAAAAAAGATAGCCTTTGTAGAAAAAGGCAAAAAAAACCCAACAATAATCAAGACAACAAAGCACGTGATCTGCCAAGATTTTACCTGCAAAAAAAGCTTTTCTGTTAAAAATTGCATTTTTCTCATTGTTCTCTCTCAAGCTCAGACATCCGTCCACCCTTCAGTCCAATCACTGAATGAAAAGCAAATGTCTTTGTTTTCCCCCGAAAAAATCCAAACTGTTATTTGATTCTTTTGATATAATCATTTTAAAAACAATTAATTTATTCAAATTCCCTTTGATGTGTGAACCCCAATCTCATTATGAGGTGTTCTTGAAGATAGGTATTCAACACTCAAGAACAACATCCCACCAGATCTTTGCATTCAGAGAAACAAGTGTTTAAATCTTCGACATCAAATTTGCCATTTGGGTGTTTCGAGTTGGGTGATTTTATCAAGTGGGTCAACAACATTTTGTGAATTTGTCCCTTTTGAACAAGATTAAAGGTGGGATTTGGAAGAAAACTGTGGGGATTTGCTTCATATGGTTCTGATTCTGCTGTACTTCTGGAATTTGGAGAAGACAACGGTAGTATGTAAGCATGATGAAAAGAGTCGTTTGATAAATGTACTGTCTTCATGTGTGTTGATATATCTGTACGAAATTTGAAGATTCTTGAAGATGGAGAGGAGATTACGTGGGTTTGAGATATTTGGATTAGGGGTTTTCTGTCTTTTGACATGGATGAATGTTGCTTATGCAACTCTTTCTCCTTCTGGAGTAAATTATGAAGGTTAGTTTTCATTTATTTTGTTTCCATATATGGGCATTCTGTTTTCCAATCTGTTTTTGTGGCTAGTGCTCCCTGTTCATTCTAGTTTATGCAATTTTCTTGCTCAATTTTGGCAAATTTCAACTGTTCACCCTTTGTGTTTTTATAGATTTACATATTTAAAAGAAAAGCACAGTAAAGTTGAAAACTTTAATCAGGAATCTTGAAGAATTAAAGAATTTTGGTTTGAATCTTTATTAATGGATGCAGTTGTAGCTTTAATGGCTATAAAAGATGCTCTAAAGGACCCACGAAATGTTATGGACAATTGGGATTTATCTTCTGTAGATCCTTGTAGTTGGAGGATGGTTACTTGCACCCCTGATCGCTCTGTTTCTGCTTTGTAAGTTTCTTTGGACTTTAGAATATTTGAATTTTTACTTGATGCTGTGAAAATTTGCTAAATTTAGTATAAATTAGTCGTTGAACACTTCAAGCTTTATGGCTTATTGATTCTTGATCAGAGGGCTGCCTAGTCAAAACTTATCGGGGACCTTATCATCTGCAATCGGAAACCTTAGCAACTTGCAATCTGTGTAAGTCCTTGATTGGTGCTGTTATTGGCTAAAAGTTATCCTACAGTTCTAAATATTGATAATTGTATGCAATGTGTAGCACGCTGCAGAATAATGCAATATTTGGGCCGATTACGAATGCAATTGGCAAGCTGCAGAAGCTTCAAACTCTTGATCTTTCAGGGAATATGTTCAATGGTCAGCT
This sequence comes from Flaveria linearis, assembly GCA_024085815.1. Classification (NCBI taxonomy): domain Eukaryota; kingdom Viridiplantae; phylum Streptophyta; class Magnoliopsida; order Asterales; family Asteraceae; genus Flaveria; species Flaveria linearis. Next base: position 66,148,131 of record CM044012.1, read on the forward strand.
ACCTAGCTCATTAGGGGATCTCAAGAACCTTAATTTTTTGTAAGTTCTAATCTTTATTTATGTATAAGGAGTAAAATTGCAGTAAAATTGAACTTATAATGAAATCTTTACTCATTTTGCATAACTTTTTTGAGCAAGACAGGCGTTTGAACAACAACAGTCTTACAGGCGTTGTTCCTGAATCTTTATCTGAAGTTGGAGGTCTAACACTTGTGTATGGCGCTTTGCTTATCGTCAATATTCCATAACTTACATAAAGATTTATGGCATTAATTTAACATTATCGTATCATATGTTTCTCTTTTTTATGTAGGGACGTGTCATACAATAATCTCAGTGGCCCTTTGCCAAAACTATTAGCAAGAACGTTTAGGTGTGTTCTTCACTTCAAGGGATGTTTGACTTTGTGTATTGAAGTCGAAATTAATTGAATATTACACCCATTAAATTAGCATCTTTTAGTTTTGTTTAATGTTAATGTTGTTTTGGCTTCAGAATCATAGGCAACCCTTTACTTTGCGGGCAGAAGTCAGCAAATAATTGTTCAAATATTTATCCCGAGCCTCTCTCTTTCCCACCGGATGGTTTTACAGGTGATACATTGTTCAATACTTCAATATTTCTGTTCCTACCGCTATTATTACATGTGAATATGTGATATATTATCATTTATTATTCTAACAATTTCTTTATTAGACCAATCCTCAACAAATGGAAAAAGGCATCATTTGACTGTTGCTCTTGGGACAAGCTTCGGCGCAGTTTTCCTAATAATTCTAGTCGTCACGTCGCTTATATGGTGGCGGTACAGGAAAAACCAACAAATATTTTTTGATGTTAATGGTTGGTCATTGGTGTCATATACTCATATATGTGTTTAGTTGTGTTTTACTGTTATTACTAAATAAGTGTTGATTTTTATTATATATGCAGATCAATATGATCCTGAGGTATGTTTGGGCCATTTGAAGAGGTATACATTTAAGGAACTGCGGGCCGCAACCGACCATTTTAATGCAAAGAATATTTTAGGGAAGGGCGGATATGGAATTGTTTACAAAGGGATATTGAATGATGGTACAACAGTAGCTGTAAAAAGATTAAAAGACAGTAACAACTTTGGTGGTGAAATCCAATTTCAAACAGAAGTTGAAACTATAAGTTTGGCTGTTCATCGTAACCTTTTACGCCTTTGGGGATTCTGCTCGACTGAAAATGAACGCCTTCTTGTCTATCCGTTTATGCCAAATGGCAGTGTGGCATCAAGATTGAAAGGTTTGACTTTTTACTTTTTAGGTCAAATGCAGTATTATTTTACTTAAAAAATGAGATGCATTCCTTAGATTTCCAATGGAATTTGATATTTACATCAAACTTTCTAATGAGTACTAAATGCAAATCATATTTATCGTCATGACTGTTAAAACTGATATCAAATCGAATCTTAACGTACTATTACCATGACCTAAGAGTCAAATTGAATAATATCTTTTTAACTTAACTGCTGCAATTTGCTAATATGAAAAAGATCTTAAATTAACTTATTTGGATATGTGTTTGCAGATACTATCCAGGGAAGGCCCGTTTTAGACTGGGCGAGGAGAAAAAACACAGCTTTAGGGACAGCAAGGGGTTTACTATATTTACATGAGCAATGCGACCCGAAAATAATCCATCGTGACGTTAAGGCTGCTAATATCCTTTTGGATGAAGATTTTGAGGCGGTTGTTGGTGATTTCGGGCTGGCAAAACTATTAGACCACCGTGATTCTCATGTCACCACAGCTGTTCGTGGGACTGTGGGCCACATTGCCCCCGAGTATCTGTCAACGGGCCAATCATCTGAAAAAACAGACGTATTTGGTTTCGGGATCTTGCTTCTTGAGTTGATTACAGGACAAAAAGCTGTGGACTTTGGAAGGGCAGCTAACCAGAAAGGAGTAATGCTAGATTGGGTACACTTTTCTCCTTTCATTATGGGATTTCAACCATAATAATCAGTTTTTACTGTTTGGATAATCAAGTTCTGCTGGTCTGATTATTTTGTGATTTTATACATTAATTCTTTAGAAAAATCAGATTCGCGTAACAATCAAACATTAGATTATATGATTGTTTTAACTTCAAACAACAATGTACATCCTAACACAATCTTCTGCACCATACGTTTTATGCTTTATTACATTTGATTATCTGATTCTGATGATGTAGTTGGTTTGTGTTACAGGTAAGGAAGCTCCATCTCGAAGGGAAGCTAAATTTAATGGTGGATAAAGCTCTAAAACAGGATTTTGATCGGGTTGAATTGCAAGAAATGGTTCAAGTTGCACTCTTGTGTACCCAAATCAATCCTAATTATCGGCCGAAAATGTCAGAAGTATTGAGGATGCTGGAAGGAGAAGGGTTAGTTGAGAGATGGGAAGCGTCCCAGAGTGTTGAAACCCCGAGATTTCGGGGGTTAGAAAGTATTCCTCAAAGATATTCAGATTATATGGAAGAATCTTCACTTGTAGTTGAAGCAATGGAGCTTTCGGGTCCAAGATAACATGAACTCATTGATATGTGTTTTGGTTTTTGTGTGGTTGTGGATATATTTGTTGAATGAATGTGTAAAGAAGGTAAAGGAAATCTAGTGTTTGTTTTTGTTGGCATGAATGTATTAAGTGGTTATCACAAGTAAAGCCACTTGATAGCAAATGTATATCTTTTTTAGCTGTATGACAGATGAGTTTTGTATGCATTTGATGGTTTCAGATGACTAATTAACTGTCTATCTCCTTAATAGCAAATGTATGCCTTTTTACGGCATGAGAGATAACTTTTTCACATAATTTATTAAGATTAAGGTTTGCATTCAAAGAGATAATATGTCTGGTTAGACAATGAAGAGAATTGAAATGCTTTTTTTCATATTATCCTAAAAATGAATAAAGCAAGCATCTGCAGTTGCTTTTGTAGCTTTTCAGATTTGCCACAAAGCTTTTGTGATTTTTCGTTTTAACCCCTCATCACATCTCTTTTGGCATATATTGAAATGTAGCTTTGGATCTTCATTTCATCTTCATTTTGGGAGAAAGTTAGAGAGAGAGGGCAGCCGCCTACCGAACGCCGGACGTGGCGGTGGTGGACGGCGGCGTGCTTGGTCGCCTTTCTGTGCGTGGATCTCCGAGGCGACAGACGTTGGCTAGATGTGGCTGGTGGGTCGGGGGTGGCGTTGGCTAGATTTGTGCCTGGTCACCTTTCTGTCGCGTTTTTGACCTCCGATTTCAGTAGGTCTCAATGGTGGGTCGGCGGTGACGGTCGCCAACATGCAGGCGGTGGTTGCCCCGGTGTCGGTGTAGGTGCCTTCTACCGGCGCGGCTTGCCGCCTTGTCACGTCGGCGCCGTCGCCGATGAGTGCTTTGATTGGGTCTCTTAGTGCCAGAAATATCAGGCCGTCGACCTTCTGTTTCCGGCTACATCGCGGCAGTGATTGGGGCTTATGGTATGAACCCTAAGTTGTTGATCTGATGAATGTGTAGGTTTGCTCTGAAACCCTACATCGTTCGACACTCGATTCCCGTTGCTTATGTTTCTTTGGCTATGATGACTGTGATATGGACCGTTGCTTGGCGTGGCACGAACAAGGATGGCGAGTGACATGTTTTTTCACTTGCAACCCGTGTTGCAGCCACATCAGTTTACTAATAAGATCTGAGTCACGTTGTGTATGTTTATTATGATTTTTGTCTTTGTATTAGTTATTACTGGTCACCTGAGTTCAATTTCTTTACGTTCGATTGTTTATCTTCCTTTGTTCTATAATGTTGTGAGCACTCTTGGTTGATGTCGATAATAATGGTATTCATTTGAGGCTGTTGCTTTTGGTTGTTGCACGGCTATGATGATACATGAAAACTGGCACCGGTTGCATTGGCTTGGCAACCATTTTCAATGTGTAACCACAACCTGCCATTAGTTCTGAGCCACACGTTAAACATTCCAATTTTACGCACCGATTTGCGGCGTTCCCAAAACGCGCAACGCACGTCTGGGTAATAACACTAGTTTGTTTAAGTGAACAAATTTAACATTCTTTAGTGTTTATTTAAAACTTCATTTTTTTTAATTTTTAACTAAAACTTTTATTTAATACAAAGACAGAACTTTCAACAATCTCATGATCAACACATTTTTTTAAAAGATACCAAAGTAACTTTTATAAAAGAAAAAAATAATGTAAACAATATTAATTTATAAAATCATAAAAAGAAGTTTAGATAATCAATACGTGTTCTTAAAGTAAAATAAATTATAAATGAATAAATTATATCGGACATGGGGATGTGAATGCCGCATGGGTGTATATATTTACACTAGTAAGTAACCCGCGCGTTGCGACGACGATTTATAATGTTGTATTCTTTTCTAACCCGACCCGCTTGACCCGTCAATTTTTTTTTTAGTTTTGACATGAACTCATTTTGACCCGTACAAAAATTATTCATTTTGTCATGTAACCCAACCCGACTCATTTTGACCCGTACAATAATTAAATTGTTTTGACATGTAACCAATCAAATCAATTTGACGCATACAAAAAATTATTGGTTTTTACGTGTAACCCAATCCAACCCATAATAACCAGTAAAAAATTATTCATTTTCCCATATAAATCAACCTGACTCATTTGACGCATACAAAAACTTATTTATTTTAACATGTAACCCAACCCGATCCATTTTGAGCCGTATAAAATGATTCCTTTTGCCATGGGTTTCTTTAGTGTTGTTTATACTCTTGTGAAAAAGTACCTTATCATTTTAACAAATGAGAAAATTACCTAAGCATCTTAAGTGTGAATCCATTCAAGGCCATGACATCTCCTATGGTTGGATTCATTAGCAAATATCAAGTAATATAAATTAGTAATTTATTTATTTGGATGCTTACCAAAATATGAAAATGATAAAGCTACAAGTAAACTGAAATCATCAATGACTTTAAAACTCATTTGCACATGTAGTTATTGGCTCACTATAACAATCGCCAAAACTTTTCATTTTAATCCTTTGAACACCATAGAGTGAATCTCCAACATCAAAATAAATCATTAAAATTCTCTAAACAATTGAGATATCAATTAAATAGTATGTACATTTAAACTTTCTACATTCAAACACAGCCACAAACATTGCAAATGATAAGAGCCAAAAAAGGATGTTGTAACATTTTTATTTTCTGATTATATTTAATGACGTAAAGCTTTTTGTTTGCTAAGGTAACACTAAAACATAATCATCACATCTTAAACCCCAATTACATATCAAAAGGTTCACATATAGAATCCACAGAAACGTAGTAGAGAATGATGTATCTATAAATTTTTATTACGTTAAATTTCAAGCTGTGTAAATCAGTCTCAAATGAAAGTTGAGTATTTTATTAGTGATCAAATGGGATATATTGAATAATCACAATAAGTCCATAATTACTCCACCAAAAGTTAATAATCAGACACAAATGTGATGCTGTTGCAGAGATACCTTGCTTAAAATTGTCCCGTCCTTCAAGTTTTCTTTTAACCTTTTCTTTCCAACGTCAATGGAAACAAATGAACCAAGTGAAAAATTAATAGAATAAACTAACTTTGCGTACAATGAAGTAGAGGTTTTCATGGCTGCAATAATAACTTTTGAAAACATATAGATCTAGAACAAATAGCCGAAGATAACTCCTACAAAAGGCACCTAAACAATTTTTAGCGCACTATCACACTAAAATTAGCAATGAAAATGTTAAAACGAATATCTCCAAATCATAATCTTTACCTTGGCTGCTACTTTTTGATGATTGCGTTGCCTCCTCAGATGATTGAATACTGTCCTCAATCATGGAGAAATCAAGATGTTGATTTGAAAACTTTAACTCAGACCCTGATACGCTAATTTAAGCAACTCGCTTAAAACACACACGCAATGTAAGAATAAGATCGATAATGAAGACATGGAATCGTTCAAAGTCTACCGCCAGACATATCATTATGGATGTTGGTTTAGCGTCTACATCTGCTGTTGCAAAGTAGCAATGGTTCTTCTATGAGAATTGCTGCTTTGAAACATGTTCTCAACCCCTGTTTTAAACCCACCTTTCACTTTTAAACCTTGTTTTAAAACTTGATAAACATCAAACCCTAAAATCACAAACCACCGTAAACTTAGATGCTTGAATCGAAAGGTAACTCTGAGGTCTGAGATTTCAATTTGAATTCAAAATTAGATCTAACAAGATATAAGGTGAAAGACCCTTTTAGTATGGCATTTTTAGTATGGCAACAATGACTTGTAAATTATGTAATTAAAGGTTGTAAAACTCTTAATTTTAAAAGTTTTTAGTTAAATGACTATTTTATCCTCGTATATGTATATTAATATAATATAGATTAGCTTAGACTATTTTGTCCTTCTTATATAGATTAGCTTAGAATATGATGATGCATTTTTTCTAGTGTCTCAACTCTCAAGACATGTCTCTGTCAAACATATTACTGTATCATAATATTATCCTTACTTCAAATGTCACCTTACCTTGAAATTTTTGAATGAATCTTTCATATCACACAATGGTTTTAAAATAAGCAAATATTTTATGTTATAAAATTATAATCATACTTAATCTTTTAAAAAGACAAATTTATACAATCTTGATAACGTTTTCTTTTCTTTCTACTTTTTTGTTATAATATCCTTAATAATATTTTGTTTATAAATCATACATCATGTGATCTCATCTTTACAAAAGGTACTGTTTTCGTAAATTATATATTCGTATAATCGTTTATTTATTTTTCTAGTTGGGTATCATATTTCACATAAATATTTTATATAACTAAATTGTTTATTGCATTTATACCTAATAAATATGTAAATTGTTGTAACACGTATTATAGTTCTGTGAGCCCATCATTTTTTCTTCTTCTCTCGTTGTTATTTATTAATATGCATAAATTACGTTATAATTATTTACTTATTTAAATTTAATATTTATAAATAATATATATGTTTATTATTTTCGTTTAAATTATAATAGTATTCTTTATATTCATATTATCTTATATATCTACATATATGTTTTTTTAAATTTATTTATCATGTTTATAAGTTTATCACTTACCGGCGCTTGAATTAAAAACTTGACTTTGTTAGAGATTAATTTTTTTAATATTTCCTAAAGCTTCATTATTCTTTTTTTATTACTTATAATAAAAGAAGGTTTTTGAGATTTCATATGTCAACATATGAAGTATTCTCATTTTTATTTTTCCGTCTCTCTCTCCTAATAAATGATAGTAGTATATATAGTAATTATATTAATTAAAACATTTTAAAATTAAAAAAATAGATATTGTAAAAATTAAAAAACTTGATATTATAATAAAAAATACACTTTAAAAATATATGACAGAAAATTGTTTTAAATTGCGAGTATTTTAATACCATTTTTTCTAATTTTTATAAGATAATTATTTTTTTAAAATAAAATTAAAAAAGACTAGAATGTTTAAGAAAACAATTAAAAAAATACAATCTTATAAAAGGAAATTTTAAATTGATATTATTGGTGTTTTTACTTGAACTACTTATTTATTTTTAACTCAATCATATCCTATTTACAAATATCATTTCTAATTTTTAAAATTTTATTACAAATTATTTCATATATTATTTAATCAACTCATGTATTATACAGGATACTATACTAGTTATATTATACACAAAAACCACGTCTAGGATAAAAACTAGAAACCCAATTGCACTCCTCTTATGAACCCAAATGCATCAAAGTAAATATCTAATATTTTCTTTAATACTTCTGCTATGCATGAGTTTTTAGCTTACCACTATAATAAAAACAGTTTAAAAGTTATTAGAATGACTTTAATAAAAGTTAAATTTTACATTTTCACATAGATAAATGCATATCGACGTTTTCACATTTACATTCAAATGATCCTTTAGTTTTCAAACTATGGTCAATCTTAGGACAATAAATCCTTTTTGATGGAAAATATGTGAAATTTTCAAACTTTGAGGGGAAGATATGTAACATTTACGATAAATGAAGGGCTTTATGTGAATTATGCTAATATAGTTGAAAGAAAATGGGGAGGTGGTGGAAGTAGTGTGGAACTGAAACAAGAACATAGCATGTGGTGCACCAAACCCCATGCGCATATTAGCGCATGTCCTACCTTTATCCTGCTTGCATCCACGTATCCTTCACCGCTACTATTTGAGATCGTCATCATCGTAGCAAAATTGAAATTATAGGGTAGTGTTGGGGACACCGCAGGGGTTTTTTGGGGTGGGCCGGTTCAAACGGTCACGGTTAGGGGGTGCGGTCACATTTTAGCCCCTAACCGTGACCGCAAGGCCTTGCTGTCACGGTTTAAGATGGTACTAACCGTGACCTCGTGACAACAAAACGGCCTGATAAAGTTGAAAAGCGGTCACCAAACCGTTACGGTTTGGCCTAACCGTGACCGCTAAGGTACGAGGTCTCAGTTTAAGGTACAAGGTAGACGTGATTTTGACAGAAGGCCGGGAATCGCGTCACGAACCGTCACGTGGAGGCCAAACCGTGACGGTTTGTGCACCAGATTTTCACCTTAAATACCTTCCCTCTGATTTTTTTTCCTCAAAACATCTCATTCTAATTTTTTTCGTTTGAGCTTTCATTCATCCAACACTCGAGATTTTTCAGCGTTCGTCATTTTAAAAACACGTTAATTTGAAAACAATGTCGGGTTCGGGAGATCATTATCAAAAACCGAAGCTTCCAGACTTGAATGAGGTGCCACATATCGAAGATTCGAACCAGGTTGAACTAGTATATGTTTTATTATAACTTATTATTTGAAATATCTATCCATTATCTTTTTTAGGAATATTACGTATACGGGAGTCACCCTCCGTGGGGGGAGGAGGAAACCAACCCGTCGAACATATTTGCTCAAGAGGCGTACAACTCTTTATTTGGACAGACAGGTTACGGTGAAGGGTACAGATATCCCTTTTGCAACTCTTACGGGCATGCCCCGAACACGTACCACTCACAAACAGAGCTGGATTACGGACATCCCCCGTACCAGTCAGAACTAGAAATTACACATGCGTCGGATACTTTTAATGGGAGTGACACAGATGAGAGTGACGGTTCGGTTCACCTCAAAGAAAACCATGGGGACACCGCGGAGCATGATGAGGATGAGGATCGGATTCGAAAGGCTACGGTTTCTTATAAAACCGATAAAGTACGAAGAGTTTTTGTCACACCCTCAATTTCCACAAACGGGGTTTTACCGTTAGGCATGTGACATACCAGGATCTCAGACACGGTCATATCAAACGACACTATATGAGTTTAAAATATACGTTTGACTTAAATCAGAGTAACATAACAGAAATGAATAACAGTGCGGAAGCGAATAACGAAATGTAAACAATACTGAAAGTCTGAAATGTTAAATCAAAACAATGTTTAATGCAACATAAATGGATCTGATGAATGCATGTCCTGAGTGCGTTCCTTAATCGTGCATCATGAGATTACGCGTTCCTGTTACCTGAGAAAACATGCTAAAGTGTGTCAACATAAAGTTAGTGAGTTCACAGGTTTTATCACAGATAAAAATGTTTGTAACTGTTCGACTGTCTGTAACTGTTCGACTGTTTGTAACTGTTCGACTGTTCGTAAACGTTCGACTGTTTGTAACTGTTCGACTGTTTGTAACTGTTCGACTGTCCGAATGGTTTAGTAATTAAAGCATATCGATAGGTAGCTAGCCTATAATCATGTTACTTAGCGTTTCGAACCGAAGCTGACTGTTTGTGTGTCCTATATGTTTGTGTTTCCCCGTCACGTCTCGCAAGACAGTGACAAATGTTAGGTCAATAATGCACCCGTTTGACCTCCAATCAAGCTAGCGCGACTAGCCCGAGCGGGGTTTGTCAAACCCAGTAGTACTACTCAGTATTACCTCGCTAATCCCATTACTAACTGTTCGAGAGTGTCAGGACTGTTTGTGTGTTTGCACTAACGTAACAGGCGATATCAATAATACTAAAACCATTCATAAAATATGTTTGCATGTTTTCTCCCCAAAAAGGAAAGAAAGTAAAAAGGGGCCGTGAAACTCACCTTGATTGCGTTGCAAAGAAATAATGTTCGCACGACGATTAGAATTTCAGTTAACCTGTGTTTCGTTTAGTATGAACATAGTTAATGTTAGTTATTATTTACGAGTTTATAATATGAACAGTGTTTCAGTTAACCTGTGTTTCGTTAGAATATGGATTAAGGTTTTGATAGAATTATGTGTTTTGTTTAAGTAATTAGATTTATAAAATAAATATCATATTTCTATTTGGTAAATTATTAAGTGTTTTATAAACGAATTTTGATGTAACGATGATGTTCAACATGTAATTAAGTCCGTATGATTACCGAAGAATAATTACAAAAATATTATTCTAAACCGTTCGTTTAAAGTATATTTTATAAAATAAATCATATTTGTAAATAATTTGGTAAACTTTAATATAATCCAGAAAATTATTTAATGCTCAAAAATATAAACAAGATTTATAAAAATTATTTTTATAATTTTTTAATTTTTCTGTAATTTTTAAAAGTCCAAAAAGCCCTTAAAAAAATAAAAGAGGTTGCCCGGGTTCGAACCCGGGACCTCTCGGAGTGCCAGTGGACAGGGAACCGCTGAACCAAGGCCGCAGCCACGGTATTCCTTGGTTCCTTTTAATTTTAAACACTAACCAAAAGAAACCCCAAATCAACCGAACCCTAAATCGATTTTGGATCAAATTGAAGCACCAATCGTTACTGTTAATGCAATTAATCATATGGCTTTTGATCCCCATGAGAAATCGAGCATGAGGGTATACTTAATTACCTGTTTTGGTGTTCAAATGGTTAAGAACAATTGAAGATCGGTCGCGGCTTTGGGAGGAATTCAAACGATGAACAATTGTTAAAGATAATCGAATTAACTGGACAGGTAGCTTCCCCACTTGATTATGACCAATAGCCCTCTATCAATTTCGATTAATGTTGCTCGGAAGATGGAGTTCGACCAAGTTGCAGGTCGATGATGAAAGTGATGATCGAATTTACTGATTTAGTTTGTTCCAGTTGTAATTGTGAGTTGTATTTGCTTATAAGCATTCATACGATGGTGTTAGTGCGCTTAATTTTGATTATTAATAAGTTTAGTGCCGTATTTTGTGAGTGGGTCGGCCGACTTTCGGTCGAAGGTGGAAACCACACTAAGCTGACACCATTACTCAAATTGCAAGGCCCCACGAGTTCGAAACTCCCACTCGAATGTGTCGTGAGCTTTTGTTTGCATTGAAACCGCGTGATTTTGGCGTTTAGGGGGTCGCCGGAGCAATGGCCGAAGTTGGCCGGAGGGGGATCGGGGAACGGGCGGCGGGTTGGGATTTTTTTAAAACAATTTTCAAAAACAGCCCCTCAACTTTTCTTGGTTTATTATTTCATGTGGAGACTTTTTAAAATAAGTTTCCAAATTAACAAATTAACCCCTGAACTTTTTTAAATCCAAGTTAAATAAATTTTTATAAATTATTGTTATTATTATTATTATTATTATTAATGTTATTATTGGTATTAACTCTTTTGTTTATAAAGTTAAATTTTATTTATCGAAAAATTACGGGATGTTACAGTTTTTATTCTTTTATTTATTTTATTTTTTATTTGTTTTATATATTGTTTTTTATGTCTAGCTTTATCATTTTTTCAGTATTTTGATTTTCGTGAGAACTTGGAGAGCTGGGCTAAAATGAGAGGACATGAGCATGGGTGCGTCATTGTGGTGGGTCGGTCACGAAAAAAGGATGTGGAACTATGAGCTCGTTTCCCGGATCGCTCGGGGCTTGGGGCTTGGGGCTTGGGGGAACATCGTTTCTCGGATGGCTCGGGGCTTGGGGTACGCGCACGCCATGTCCCAGCTCCCGCTACCTCCGACTCCTGTGCGCGTGGCCGGCCGGACCACCGCCACTGGGATGAGGATCGTTCGGAGGTTCCCCGACGGCACGTGGCACCTGCTCAGTAGATACCATGAGCTCGTGCCATGGGTGCTCGAGCCGTCGGTGGACCCCCCGAGCTGGCGGGAGCTGAGGTCCACCTTCAGGATGCCCACGAGCCCCTTGGCGGCGGGGAGGATCAGCCCATTCCCCCGCCGCACGACCAAGACCCACCCCAGCATCCTCAGCGCGTGTACCATGTCGTGCGATTGCCTGCTCATGTTTTTGATATGCTTTAGGACACACGAGACAGGGTCACGAGGCTAGAGGATATGACCAGGAGGCTGCAGGATACGACCACGAGGCTGCATGATATGATGGACTGGGTCGTCCAGCACATAGTCGCGGACTATGCCGCCTCGAGTACGCCGTTGTTGTCACAGCCACCGAGGCGGTTAGACCATGACGGTGCTGGCCCTTCTGGCACGGGCGGGTCTGGTCAGGGCAGCGATCCGGGGATGATGGATTAGATAGGTATTTTGTTTGTATTTTATTTCTTTTTGTATATAAAAACTCGTATGTATATGTGCAGTTTCAGTTATGATGACTTGTATATTTGGTTGTGTTTGTTTGGTTGTGTTTCTTTGTTTGTTTGTTTTATATTTGTAATGTTGATAATCTTAATTGTATATGTTTGATAACAACTGATTTTTACGATTAGGTTAACCATATGATAAAATAACAACCAACTTGTTTAATAAATAATTAAACACAAAATTACTTGTAATATGATAAATTAATAATAAACACAAAACACAAACTCGTATGTTACGATTAGATTAACCGTTTGATAAAATAAAAATAAAAACAAAATTAAAAAAATTTAAAAAATATGTACAAAATGTCACGGTTTGGCCAAACCGTGACATAAAAATAAAAAAAAACACAAACTCGTATGTTACGATTAGATTAACCGTTTGATAAAATAAAAATAAAAACAAAATTAAAAAAATTTAAAAAATATGTACAAAATATCACGGTTTGGCCAAACCGTAACATAAAAATAAAAAACACAAACTCGTATGTTACAATTAGATTAACCGTTTGATAAAATAAAAATAAAAACAAAATTAAAAAAATTTAAAAAATATGTACAAAATGTCACGGTTTGGCCAAACCGTGACATATACACCTCCAAAACCCTAACTGTCACCCCATTAATTACACACCCAATAATTGCAATGATCCCGAGAACCTAACGTCACGGTTAGGCCTAACCGTGACCGGAAGGTCCCACACCGGACCTAAAGGTCACGGTTAGCCCTAACCGTGACCGTTTGAGGTGGTATCCCTAAAAAAGGAGCGGTGTGTGCAGAATTCCCGAAATTATAAGAGTAAACTACAACTTGTGTTATTTATTAATATATAAAATTATATGATATGTTTTTTAGTTTAATAATTATATACGATATCTTTTTTATTAAAACATTTACACACATATTGTCATTTATACTAACTATTATTTAAACGTACACTTAACTCATTTATATACTTCCTCACACGAGGATATTTTTATCTTTTTTTTCACGTCTAATATGTTAAAAATTTTAAGTGAAAAACGAAAATTAAAATATATCGTACCGTTAGGTAAGTCGGTGAAATCAATCACTCTTGGTGTGTGTCATTCGACCAATCGTCAAAACTTTTAATAACAATAACCTACAATAAAATTTATTAAAATAAGAAGTCTAAGTCATAAATCATTTAGAAGATCGGGAAATCAACAATAAACACAAAAAAATACACGTAAATACTTTATAAACTACTCACACCAACAAATAATAAAAAATCAATAAGGAATACAAACTTGAAGATTACCTGTGATTTTTTGAATTGCTTATATAATTGCAAATGCAAGAAAATGAACTACGAGCCGCTCGTTAATCACACAACATAAGTCAGAAATTCAAAGAGCAACGAAATACAAAAGGTGAAGTAGAGATTTTAATCTTACCATCATTGTTTGTTCGAGTTCAAAGGGTTTCAATGGTGTGTGAGATGTTGTAGGTGGTGAAGATGACCGGCATTGGGCTATCAAATAGAGAGGAGGTGATGGATTTAACGGTATTGAACGTAAGAGGAACACGTGTTCACTGATTTACCCAATTGTCTGATATATTTTAATTTTACTTTTCATATAAAATAATTAATTTTTCATTTATTTAATATATTAGATGTGAAAAGAAAATGACAAAATGCACCTCATGTGAGAGATACATAACTGAGTTAACTGTAAATTTAACTGAAAGTTAGTATAAATGACAATAGGTGTGCACATATTTAAAAAAAAAGACATTAGATGTAACTATTAAAACTAAAGGACACACCATGTAATTTCATGTTTTAATAAAGGACATAATTTGTAATTTTCTCAAATTATAATTTACAGCCTATAATAATCTATATTATCATTTGTCTAATGATGATACTAATTTTTATATATGTTTTGTGTAACCATCCGTATTTTTCATATTAACTTCTGTTAATGTTTATTATTAATACAATCATGAGAATTCATTTGTAAAACTTTAATAATAATAATAATAATAAGAGTAAATTGCCATTCTCGTCCCCGTGGTTTGGTGAAAATTGCCACTTTAATCCAATAGTTTATTTTTTCGCATCTGGGTCCCTGTGGTTTACAAATCTTGTCATATTCATTCAGTCCGTTAACTCCATCCAAAATTTCCGTTAAATGTAGGGGTATATTGGTCATTTTACATATATGTTTTTATTTTATTTTTTTAAAACCTGATTTAATATATACTTTTTAAATACATTGTTATTTTAGTCCCTGTGGTTTGAGCGTATTTGCTAATTTCGCCCAAAAATAACCACCGCACCACTACCCGTCACAAGAACCACCGAACCACCGCCACCACCCCATCACAAAGCCACCAACACCACACCAGAGCGCCCACCACCACCACGCACATCGGATCGTCGTTACCATGTAAACCTTAAAAATCGACAATCAATATTGGACTTGTAAAATACCACTTCGAAAATGCATATCAAACCCTACTAATACCTCTACAATACTCGTTTTCAAGGGGTCCATATACATTTTCGAAGGGGTTTGTTATAAGTTTGAGATTAACGGTTGGTTTCTAGGGTCCACATGATGGTGGTGATCTAGTGTGTGATGGTGGAGATCTAATGTGTGGTAGTGGAGATCTAATGTGTGGTGGTGGTGCCCGTCTGGTGTGGTGTTGGTGGTTTTATGATAGGGTGGTGGTGATGATTTGGTGGTTCTGATGGAGTGGTGGTGGTTTTGCGGCGTGGTGGTGGTGTGGTGTGTAAATACGAGGTCCAACTCTGGATGGTTCCGGTCTTGTTAAACTTCGATCCACCGATGCTCTCTAAAGATTCACACCTACGCACAATGAAAACAACACTACTTAAGGTGGTGGTGCCCGTCTCGTGTGCTGATTTACAGGGATTATTCCCCGGCAAATCCATTACCTTTTATGTTCTCCGACCGTTACAGAATTATCGGTTATGATTGGGGTGATTTCGATGTAATTAAATGCGGGGCACGTGTCCTGTTGGCTTACCCGTTCCGCCCGCATGGGCCGGGCTTTCGGGTTCTGGTACTCGGTCTTGTGTGGGTTATTTGTACCCTACGTCTACATGGTGGTTCCATCACGGGTGGTGGTGATATGGTGTTTTATGCCAGGTGGTGGCATTTTTGGACTGAATTGGCAAACATGTCCAAACCACAGAGACTAAAATAGCAATTTGTTTAAAGGGGATATATTAAATGGGGTTTAAAAAAATAGAAAAATAAAACATATATGTAAAATGACCAATATACCCTTCATTTAATGGAGAATGTTGGATGGAGTTAACGAACTGGATGAATATGACAAGATTTGTAAACCACAGGGACCTAGATGCGAAAAAATAAACTATTGGATGACAGTGACAATTTTCACCAAACCACAGGGACGAAAATGGCAATTTACTCTAATAATAATAATAATAATAATAATAATAATAATAATAATAAGGTTGATGATAATAATACTAATCATAAATAAAAACAACATAAGTTTTATTATTGCAAAACTTGAAATTCACTTGTTTTACACTAGAATAATAACAATTCAAAACATCAGGGACCAATCTGCAATTTAATCAAAGCTTTAAAATTCAAATGTCAACTCTTAAATATCTCAGGGACCAGAAGTGTAACTTGAACACCCACTTTCTTCTTCACTTCGTCCCCATTGTCTTCCACGAATTCGGCCAACATTTCCTTCATTATTGTCCACTAGCTTCAATAATAATGCAATTAATCAAACACAAACGATCGTATAACTATCTCCAATCGATTTCCACTTTCAATTGTATTTGAAACACCTTGAAACACTTCGTTCGACACCCTCACTGCCGCGGACCTGCAACTTGGTTGAACTCCGTATTCTGAGCATCATTAATCGGAATTGTATGAGGGCTTTTACTTATTATCATCATACGAAGCTTTCTGTACAATGAATTCTATTATTATCATCAATTGCATCGCAATCTATACTTCCTCTAGCCGCGACTGTTCTTCTATATGTTCACCATCGAACCTATCTTCAATCGGGTAATTGATTTAGTCCATAGACTCGAAAACACATGGGGATCAAAAGCCCCAATGTTGGTTTCATTATCGTTTTAGTTTTGATGATCAATTGGATCGAATTGATTCTAGGGTTTATATGGAATTTAGGGGTTGTTGGAAGTTACATATTAAAAACATTAAGAACCCAAAAGAACCGCGGCTAAGAGCCTTGGTACATTGGTTAACACGTTGCATTTCAACCATGAGGTCTCGGGTTCGAACCCGGGCACGCTCATGTATTTTTTTTAACGGGTTTTAGCCCTTAAATAAATTATAGAAAATTCTTAATAAATATAAAAAATGATTTTGTAAACTTTAAATATTTTTAAAGACATCAAATTATTTTCTGGAATTTATTTCTTTTAAACAAATGATACTAATTTTAAATATTGTTTAACTTATTTGCAAATTTGCTATAAAAATATATAATTACTTCATTTTCTTATAAAATAGACATTTAATATCGTTATAACTCACCAAATCATTATTTGTTCAAATAACAAGTATAAATTATTGTTAAAACGTGCTTATTTTATTTAGCTATGAGACTTTATTATAAATGTTATTTTTAGTTCACGCTAAAACGTTAATTTTATCATTAAACTTAAACCTTGTAAAAATATATATTTTAGGTGCATTGTGAATGGCTACGTTGAAAGGACGCTTATTATTATTTCTTATTAATCCTCCAATACATACGTATTTGATCAAGTGAGTATTTCTATGCCCCCTTTTTATATTTTCACACTTTGGGGTGAAACATGTTACTTTATAACCATTGCACTTGTAAACGTTTGATTCTTGTAAACCTATGGCAATTTACTTGTGTGTTGTGATTAGTTGAATCTTGTAGCTACCATGTAATGTCGAATACATGTACAATCATTAACTATTGCTAGCCTGGCGACGTCATAGATCTATGGGCCTGACAAGCCTGCTTGGTTGATCCAAGTACACTTATCTAATCGTATATACTTATAACTTGGTTGATCCAAGTACACGTTTGAAACTTGTAAAACTTTGTCAAGGTTTGATTGTGCATTCTGTCTTACATCCCTAGTTACTTTGTTCTCTAACTTACAACATGAATTGCCATCTTTTATATACTTATGTATACGAAACTATAGAATGCTCACCAACATTTTTATGTTGACCTTTTATTTTTAACATGTTTCAGGCAATAGCGTTATGTGGCTGTGAACAATCGTTACTCTCACACTTCGACGATTCCGCCGTCAAGGTTGGGGTGTGACAGATTGGTATCAGAACCATAACTATAGGGATTTAGGTTATTAGAAATGGTGACCTAGACTATAGTTGCATGAACCTCATAGAAAGATCCTTATACTTTTGTGCTTACATATTGTTTAAATGCTACATAATGCTATGCCTTTTGTGCAACTTGATGCCTTAGCATAGGTTTGCCTTATGTATGCTTAAAACTTAGTTACTTGACTCCCTAAACTTAACTTTGACTTTTGACTCTCCCCGAAAAATGAACTTCCTAAACCTATTCTCAATGACATGCGGAATCTACACTTATCATCGTGGGTTCAATTCCTTAGACTTTATGTCTAGTCTATAAAAATCTTATCAAGGTTTGATTCTATGAACCAAAGAAATTTGTGTGACACATAGACACCTGTATTCTGGATTTCCTGGCAAAAAGGCCTTCGGGCTAAGGCAAGCATATCGTATAAATCTCATTGTGAGACCAGTTATGCTTACCTGGAGATTTCCGGGATGAGTGATAAACTATGGTCAATACACAAGTCTCTAAGGCAAATGGGTCAAATTCCCTTGACGTGTCAACGATTCCAAATGGTAATGCGTTACCAAATGGAATCATCCTTTTTGTATCTTAAAAATCCTTGATTCCTTGAACCGGTTTATCACTAAAATTATATCTTCTCATTCTTAACCTAAATAATGTTCCTGTTAATATTGAACTCATCCTACATTTCAACTCTTACGTTTAAACACTCAACGTGTAACATGTAACGGTATAGAACTCAGCGTTTCATGTAACTATCTTCATACCTGGACCAACGTGAACATGGATTTTAATATACCTAAATATAGAATCTAAACCGTATGGTCTTTAAAACTTTAAACCGTTACTTATGGCTCTCAAATCTTCTTAAGGATGTGTCCCATAACTAAGAACATGTCACACCCCGACCGACGGCGGAATCATCGGAGCGGACGAGGGAATGATTGATTGTTCATAACACATGGTTGTCTAATAGTGGAAATAATATTAAAATCAGATTACAAGATAACATAAGTTTAGCATACATAAATACAACAATTGAAACCACAAATAGTAATTATCTTTTATTTTGACTAAGTCCGGGTCTTAAATGAGCAGGTAGAAGTCCACTATCTTGCTTAACCTGAAATCATGTGAGAAAATAAAGTCAGCTAACGAATTAGCTGGTGAGTAGTCATAGTTTTGAGTATACATATAGATTGATTGATTGATTGAGAATAATCCAATTCACAAGGTATCGTTAATACTTATATTGCAATAGTAAAGCATATAGATAAACCGACACAATAGAAACCCCTTGACTTGACACTTGCATATAATAGACTCCACACATACACCATAGATTGACTCTTGCCTCTGGCACAATCACCACTCGACTATTCATATGGGGTGGGTTGTCCAAACCAGTAGATCTACCATTGATACCAGGATTGATTGATTGAATTAGGGTTTTACTGTCGTCCAGTTTATCACAGTATGTTCACATAATTGCAAGTAATAACATAACCTGTCTTGAATTGAATTTCGAATGAAATAACAATAGAATATCGTGATTGAATATATTGTATCACATGATTTCCCCCAAATAGGAAATGATATAAAAAGGGGATATGAATACTCACTTGATTGATGAGATTTGAATTTGGACGTGATAGTTTGGACACCAACGATTTCCTTATGATTAACCTAAGGAACGGTGTCTCGAGTTAGGATAATAACAATGTGAGAATCGGGAATAGATTAGGGTTTTCCATTAGGGTTTTGAATGAAATAATTTTATTTAATTTGAATGTCTTGAAATAAATAAACGAATTTGCTGAAAGTGATTATGTCTAGAATTTAATAGAAATTTATACATATAAGTTATACATATATACAATTTATTAATAAACTGTATAAGTATAATTATATATATATTTGTTTTAAATAAATAAAATAACTAATTATGTTTTCTACCAATTTATAATTAGTGTATAATATATAATTATACAATAAATAAATTGAATCTAATATATATACATAGGTATATATTATCCAATTATTAAAACAACTTTTATTTGAATAAATTACATGTATATAATTTTACATAATCGTATACAATTTATAACTTATGTATATAATTAACATACAATATATAGTCATGCTCACTTATGTATAAATTTATTATACACATATAATTATGTATATAATTATACATATAATTATATATAATTACGTAATTATATATAAATATGTATATAATTATACTTATACAGTTTATTAATAAATTGTATATACGTATAACTTATATGTATAAATTTCTATTAAATTCTAGACATAATCACTTTCAACAAATTCGTTTATTTATTTCAAGACATTCAAATTAAATAAAATTATTTCATTCAAAACCCTAATGGAAAACCCTAATCTATTCCCGATTCTCACATTGTTATTATCCTAACTCGAGACACCGTTCCTTAGGTTAATCATAAGGAAATCGTTGGTGTCCAAACTATCACGTCCAAATTCAAATCTCATCAATCAAGTGAGTATTCATATCCCCTTTTTATATCATTTCCTATTTGGGGGAAATCATGTGATACAATATATTCAATCATGATATTCTATTGTTGTTTCATTCTAAATTCAATTCAAGACAGGTTATGTTATTATTTGCAATTACGTGAACATACTATGCTAAACTGGACGACAATAAAACCCTAATTCAATCAATCAATCCTGGTATCAATGGTAGATCTACTGGTTTGGACAACCCACCCCATATGAATAGTCGAGTGGTGATTGTGCCAGAGGCAAGAGTCAATCTATGGTGTATGTGTGGAGTCTATTATATGCAAGTGTCAAGTCAAGGGGTTTCTATTGTGTCGGTTTATCTATATGCTTTACTATTGCAATATAAGTCTTAATGATACCTTGTGAATTGGATTATTCTCAATCAATCAATCAATCTATATGTATACTCAAAACTATGACTACTCACCAGCTAATTCGTTAGCTGACTTTATTTTCTCACATGATTTCTGGTTAAGCAAGATAGTGGACTTCTACCTGCTCATCTAAGACCCGGACTTAGTTAAAATAAAAGACAATTACTATTTGTGGTTTCAATTGTTGTATTTGTGTATGTTGAACTTAAATTATCTTGTAATCTGATCTTAATATTATTTCCACTATTAGACAACCATGTGTTATGAACAATCAATCATTCCCTCGTCCGCTCCGATGATTCCGCCGTCGGTCGGGGTGTGACAGATAATATAAGGAACGGTGTCTCGAGTTAGGATAATAACAATGTGAGAATCGGGAATAGATTAGGGTTTTCCATTAGGGTTTTGAATGAAATAATTTTATTTAATTTGAATGTCTTGAAATAAATAAACGAATTTGTTGAAAGTGATTATGTCTAGAATTTAATAGAAATTTATACATATAAGTTATACATATATACAATTTATTAATAAACTGTATAAGTATAATTATATACATATTTATATATAATTACGTAATTATATATAATTATATGTATAATTATATACATAATTATATGTGTATAATAAATTTATACATAAGTGAGCATGACTATATATTGTATGTTAATTATATACATAAGTTATAAATTGTATACGATTATGTAAAATTATATACATGTAATTTATTCAAATAAAAGTTGTTTTAATAATTGGATAATATATACCTATGTATATATATTAGATTCAATTTATTTATTGTATAATTATATATTATACACTAATTATAAATTGGTAGAAAACATAATTAGTTATTTTATTTATTTAAAACAAATAAAAAATAAATAAATAAAATATTAAAATAAATTTCAGAAAGTAATTTAGTGGTTTTAAAAATTTTAATGTTTGTAAAAACATTTTTATAATTTTTAGTAATTTTTTGGAATTTTTAAAGACTTAAAATGGCCAAAAAAATAGGTGAGGTGGCCCGGGGTCGAACCCGGGACCTCCTGTTTGAAATGGAGCGCAGGAACCAGTGAACCAAAGGGCCATGGCCGCATTTGGTTTGGGTTCCAATTGATTATAAGCTTTCTTAACCCATTTCCCCAAATACCCTATGAACCCTAGATCGAATCAACCCAAATCGATCAACAATTTGATGATGTTTACTGTAATAATCATAGGGCTTTGATTTCCCATGTATAATCGAGTATGTATGTTTGTTTAATTACCTATATGGTGTTCGATTGAAGATCACCTGATGAAGAACAAGTCGCGGCACCCGTGTCAATCGAATGATGCTCAAACGGTGATTGTAATCAAATTAAACTTTAGGGAAGCTTCAAATGATGATCTAGAAACAAAGCCCCTTATCTAATTCAATTAAAATTGATTGGAGGTTGGCTAACAATCGAGTTGCAGGTCCGCGGTCGAAGAGAGTGTTCGAGTGGGGTGTTTTTGCTCGTTTGAATGGAATTGAATTCATAGGAAAGTTTTAAACGATCCAAGGTTTGTTAATGCAGTGTTAATTTGGATTATAAAAATCCGTAGTGCGATCTGCGGACTGAAAAAGGTCCGACAACACGTGGCTCGGGTTCTACATCGCACTAGCTCGAATTTTGGATTGTCTGTGTGGCACGCGTTCGAATCTCCCACGTGAATGTGTCGGGAGTGTTTGGTTTGGTCAAAACCTCGTTAATCGGGGTCGTTTTGGTCGCCGGAGAGTCACCGGAGGTGGTGGCCGGCGGTGAAGGGGCTCGACGGGGAGGGGAATGGGTTTTAAATAAAATTTACACTTTTGGTCCCTGCGGTTCTGAGTGTTATCATTTTATGTCTGAAACTTAAGTTTAAAGTTTCATAAATTACAATGATGCCCCCTGCACTTGATTTATATAATAATTTTTTTTTATAAACCATTGTTATTATTATTACTATTATTATTAATAATATTACTATTACCATTAACATTATTATTATTATTATTATTATTATTATATTATTATTATTATTATTATTATTATTATTATTATTGTAATTATCGGCATCAACATTGACGTTTTAAATAAAATTAACTTTTATTAACCAAAATTCGCGATGTTACAGTCTCCCCTGCTTTAGGAAATTTCGTCCCGAAATTTAAATCACGAGGAGGCTGAAACGAAAAGATGAGGATACTTGGATTTCATTTGATCCTCACGTTCCCATGTGAACTCTGGTCCACGTTTAGACTCCCAACGAACTTTGACAATTGGTATCAGAGCCATGGTTATAGGGAATTAGGTTATTAGAAATGGAATGACCTAGACTATAACTAAGTACCTTTACACATGAGTCCTCTCATATATTTTACATGCTTAGATAGGATTTTATGTGCCTTACATGTTTATACTTGATTATGTGATTATATGCCTTACGTGATTCTTCTTATACTTTAAATCTTATCAATGTACACACGAATCTTAAACCATATTCTAAGGCATTGTGTGCCTAATTCAAGTGATTTCAAACTCCAAAACTCGATTATTATTCATGGTTTTCAAAATCTCGTCAAAGTCTGTGTCTCACAACTGAATATATGCAATGCTGGAAGAATGGGATGCCTGTATCTCGAGGTGTTCTGTCTAGGCAAGGTATTCGCATAAATCCAAATCAACCGATGGACCTGTCTACCTTACCTGGGAACCCTCGGGATGAGTATCTGCTTATAGGTACGCATGTCTTCAATGAGGTTGTGTTGGACATAACACTTTGATTAGTCAACGTATTCGCTTTGATTTATGAATCAAACGATTACACTCGGAACATATCATCGTTATTATGCCAAATTCTCGATTCTCGTTTTCATGTTGTATAGCTCTTATTACCCAATTCTCATAAACTATCTCAATGATATTTCAGAATGGCTTCTCGTCAAATCCGTTCACGATCTAGAAACCCTGGCCGCAAGATTGCTGCTATTGTAGCACGTGAAGTTACTGCTGTTATCCCAACTCTGCTTACCCATTTGAACCAAGGCAACAATACTGATCAAAACCCAACTGCACCAAACCCTCCCAAAACTTGTACCTACAAACATTTCAGTTCTTGCAACCCCACTAAGTTCAGTGGAACTGAAGGAGCTACCGGATTACTACAATGGTTCGAAAGCATCGAGAACACCTTCCTAAACAGCGAATGCCCTGAAAATCTAAAAGTCCGGTATGCCACAAGTGTTCTCCAGAAACGCGCACTCACTTGGTGGAACGGGGAGAAACGAACCCGCGGAATTGATACAAGAAACAACAGACAAAATTCATAAGATCCGTGATAACTTGGTGGCTGCTAGGAATCGTCAAAAGCATTATGCTGATAAAAGACGTAAGCCTATGGAATACAATGTTGGTGATCTCGTACTTCTTAAGATATCACCTTGGAAGGAGTGATTCGCTTTGGAAAGAAAGGGAAGCTAGCACCTCGTTACGTGGGTCCATTCAAAGTGCTCGAGCGAATTGGGAAAGTGGCCTACAAGCTTGAACTACCCCAAGAACTCAGCAATATACACCCAACGTTTCATGTTTCAAATCTCAAGAAATGTCTTACCGATGAAAATCTCCACATCCCACTTATAAATTGGTAGAAAACATAATTTGTTATTTTATTTATTTAAGAACATGCAATGTTGTAGGTGGAATTCCTACATCTCGGGATATCTTGCTAATTGAATGTTAACTTTGTTAATATTATAAGTGGTCACTCACCTCAATGATCGAGTAAACTAAATAACGTTGTTACTACTTATAAGTACGCGTGTCTTCAATAAGGTTATGGCTGACCTCATGTCTTGAGAAGTCCATGTATTCCCTTCGATTGTGAATCGAATGTTCACATCTCATTATGATGTCGAATCATTTTGTCCTAGATTTCGTCTTCCCGACTTAAACCATCCAAGATTTGAACACCATCATAACAAATCCTGTTACCTCGAACTTTGACCTTAGATTTTGTAAGCATAATTTTCCTTTTGGTTACATTGATGTAACTTGAAATTTTTTGAATTTCTAAGTGATATTCTTTTCCTTTCATTGTTAAGTCGAACCTTAAACTGTCTGCACCGTGAGAGATGCAAGAGTTTGTAAGTCAGTCTATGACTAAGAACACTCGTACCTCCTAAACAATTCTAACTCATCAAAACAGGGGTGATTCCCTTACTTTGATGATTCTCTATTCGTTTCGATAAATGGTTTCAATTGTGTGTTTTATGAAATTTCATCCACTGGATTAGGGTGATTTCCTTATCCTGAGGATTGACTTCAATTATTCTCATTGGAACTTGCACTTCACAAATGACATGATATGACCAAAATATGATTGAAACCCGTACTTTGGTGATAAATGTTAATCTACGATTGTTTTCTTATTATTATGAAATTTAATCATCAAGATAGACGTAAATTTCATACATTGATGATAATTTCATTTTTATGAATTGTATTTTCTCAAATGAAACGACTTCGTCAAAGTAGAGTGAATTCTGGATTTTGATGAAGAAGTTCATCCTGTTATATTTTGTTTTTGTAAAACTTCATCGTTAAGATAGGAGTGATTTCCCTTACCTTAATGGTGAGTTACCTCGTCTTATTTCTGTGGATCTTCAACAATGAGTTGGGATCGAACTTTATGATTGGTAAGTTAGTGGTCATACCTTGGGAATACACCATCAAGTTAGGAGTGAAAACCATACCTTGATGACTATTCTTATTTCTTGATCTTCAACTTAACATGGTTGTAATCAAGTGACGAGAAGCATGTAGTAACTTGACGGGTGAAACAATGTTAGTGTTTTGACCTATTAAGCCAAAGCATGATCTCTGAACTTGAAAGGAGACCCGATTGTTTTAGGTTGATTTTGATTCCAAGCTTGAAGCATGTAAATTCTTAAATCAAATTCTTTCCCTTTACCTTCAAATTTTGACTCGATCTAGCTACATCGAACCATTTATTCCTTACTTATCAACTTTAATTTTGATGAATTACGTATGCAAATCTACATTTAGAAATTTGTTACCTTGCAAAACATGGTTACAAATACCTTTCTTATTGACTGTGTCACTTCTTGAATCACTTTCGAACCCATAACATTGGAAATCCTTAAAACTCTATCTTGATTTTGAACAACAAGACTCGTTATTATCCTCATTGCAATGTGGATATAATGGTCTATAAACCTTCGTAACTTGTAGTCATGGGTTTGGCATAAAGGAAAAGACGTAACTTGGGATGTGTCCAAGTGTCTTACCTTCACATATGACAAAACCTAACCTCCGTGTTCCCGTGAATCTCCTGTTTAACTTTTCATCCACTAATTGCCTTTATTTTAAATGTCATGATGACAATTGGAGCATTATAGACCGATTGGCTAAAAATTCAATTCGACCCATTATCTCACAACGTCGAGAAATTGACCTGTATCTGTTTCAAATATTTGTATACCATGGTATGACGTTAAAAACATCAATCGTTGTTTTGAATGATTGATTCATTTTCTGTTTTTAATATACTTAACCATCGTCGTGAACTCATTCCAAAATCTTCGCATATCGTATTATTCTTAAACCAATGGTTGGTCAAAGGAGAAATACATATTTACAAGATATGCGTTAAAGTCGTTTCATAAGGTGACGTTTGGGATTCTTAAATTCCGACGGCTAACCTTTCTTATCATTGTTGGTCTTTTATGCAAAGAGGAAACATTGGGATAAGTAAATTGCCATAACACCTCTCAAAACGTTTCGTATTTCACTGGAAGAGTTCAAGTTGGCATATATTATGTCAAGAGACTTGAAGGATTTCCTATAGTGAAACATCTTATCTGTAATTAAACGTCTATCACTGTCCGTTCGTACACTTATATTTCATTTAAACCCTCTTGTTCGTTTAAGTTTCATTCTTAATTTCGGGACGAAATTTTTAAAAGTTGGGGAGACTGTAACCATCCGTATTTTTCATATTAACTTCTGTTAATGTTTATTATTAATACAATCATGAGAATTCATTTGTAAAACTTTAATAATAATAATAATAATAATAATAATAATAATTTAATAATAATAAAAATGTTGATGATAATAATACTAATCATAAATAAAAACAACATAAGTTTTATTATTGCAAAACTTGAAATTCACTTGTTTTACACTAGAATAATAACAATTCAAAACATCAGGGACCAATCTGCAATTTAATCAAAGCTTTAAAATTCAAATGTCAACTCTTAAATATCTCAGGGACCAGAAGTGTAACTTGAACACCCACTTTCTTCTCCACTTCGTCCCCATTGTCTTCCACGAATTCGGCCAACATTTCCTCCATTATTGTCCACTAGCTTCAATAATAATGCAATTAATCAAACACAAACGATCGTATAACTATCTCCAATCGATTTCCACTTTCAATTGTATTTGAAACACCTTGAAACACTTCGTTCGACACCCTCACTGCCGCGGACCTGCAACTTGATTGAACTCCGTATTCTGAGCATCATTAATCGGAATTGTATGAGGGCTTTTACTTATTATCATCATACGAAGCTTTCTGTACTATGAATTCTATTATTATCATCAATTGCATCGCAATCTATACTTCCTCTAGCCGCGACTGTTCTTCTATATGTTCACCATCGAACCTATCTTCAATCGGGTAATTGATTTAGTCCATAGACTCGAAAACACATGGGGATCAAAAGCCCTAATGTTGATTTCATTATCGTTTAGTTTTGATGATCAATTGGATCAAATTGATTCTAGGGTTTATATGGAATTTGGGGGTTGTTGGAAGTTACATATTAAAAACATTAAGAACCCAAAAGAACCGTGGCTGAGAGCCTTGGTTCATTGGTTAGCATGTTGCATTTCAACCATGAGGTCTCGGGTTCAAACCCGGGCACCCTTATGTATTTTTTTAAAGGGTTTTAGCCCTTAAATAAATTATAGAAAATTCTTAATAAATATAAAAAATGATTTTGTAAACTTTAAATATTTTTAAAGACATCAAATTATTTTCTGGAATTTATTTCTTTTAAACAAATGATACTAATTTTAAATATTGTTTAACTTATTTGCAAATTTGCTATAAAAATATATAATTAGTTTATTTTCTTATAAAATAGACATTTAATATCGTTATAACTCACCAAATCATTATTTGTTCAAATAACAAGTATAAATTATTGTTAAAACGTGCTTATTTAATTTAGCTATGAGACTTTATTATAAATGTTATTTTTATTTCGCATATTTATATAAAATACAAATATATTGTTACCAAGAAAATATAATTGATATCCTGTTAAATATAATTTACAAAACCCTAAAATCCTAAAACCCTAGTTCACGCTAAAACGTTAATTTTATCATTAAACTTAAACCTTGTGAAAATATATATTTTAGGTGCATTGTGAATGGCTACGTTGAAAGGACGCTTATTATTATTTCTTATTAATCCTCCAATACATACGTATTTGATCAAGTGAGTATTTCTATGCCCCCTTTTCATATTTTCACACTTTGGGGTGAAACATGTTACTTTATAACCATTGCACTTGTAAACGTTTGATTCTTGTAAACCTATGGCAATTTACTTGTGTGTTGTGATTAGTTGAATCTTGTAGCTACCATGTAATGTCGAATACATGTACAATCATTAACTATTGCTAGCCTGGCGACGTCATAGATCTATGGGCCTGACAAGCCTGCTTGGTTGATCCAAGTACACTTAGCTAATCGTATATACTTATAACTTGGTTGATCCAAGTGCACGTTTGAAACTTGTAAAACTTTGTCAAGGTTTGATTGTGCATTCTGTCTTACATCCCTAGTTACTTTGTTCTCTAACTTACAACATGAATTGCCATCTTTTATATACTTATGTATACGAAACTATAGAATGCTCACCAACATTTTTATGTTGACCTTTAAATTTTAACATATTTCAGGCAATAGCGTTATGTGGCTGTGAACAATCGTTACTCTCACACTTCGACGATTCCGCCGTCAAAGTTGGGGTGTGACATTTTGGAAGGAAATCCTAACACGGAATATCATGATCATCATTGATTTACAATTGATTTCCATTTTATTTAGTTTTACATTTCCTGATTTCGTTCGCACTCAGTAAATTCGAGTAAAAAACAATTGTAAATCAATGAACGATTGTGCTCTTAGAATTCTTCTTAGCAACAGAAATAAAAGTTAAAATTATAATCAGCCAAAATGCTAGTATGAACAGAAATAAAAGTTAAAATTATAATCAACCAAAATGCTAGTATGAATTATTGTCAACTGATCGATCTAAATTTAAATTATAAAAATCTAGTTTTTTCAATAAAAAAAGACTACACATGTACGTTAACCATGTAGAGTAGACGTTTTTTTTAATTTTAATTAATCAATGAGATATTTTACTTTTGATTCCATGTATTATCGGTATCTTTGTGTGTAGAACAATGTTTATTCTTTTGATGTTGAGAGATCAAGTCTTGTAGTAAATAATGATATAATATTATTAGTAGATTAAATTGTTGTTTAAAAAAGAAACCCATCAACCATGTATAAACTTTATGCTTCAAGTCTTGTAGTACATAATGATATGCATTCGTGCGTCTAAACTCGTAGAACGGTGCAACGTCAATGCACTCCTATAACTAATTTTGAAGCATAAAGTTTGTAAAGTGTGTCTATCACCTTCTATTACACATCAAAACACATTAGAATACTACGTTAGATTGCGAAGTTAGTATTGTTTTGTGCTGGTTTTTGTTGTGCAAGTTTATAACATGCGTCCAAATTTGTTAAGGTTGTGTTGTATAGTAATTGGTAACTGCAAATTTCTTGTTAGTTTCTTACAAAAAAAAACACAAAACCCCTTTATGCAAACGTAAATGATTTTATAGTTTTTCTTTTTTTTTCCTTTTTTTTATTTTTGCATCGTTGACTATTGAAAAACATTCGTAAAATATAATTGCATGTCAAGATGCATTTTTCATAAAACTCGTAAATTGTCATCGTATCAGTTTCAAAAACAAATCAAACCTTTAAACTCGTAATCGTCCGCTTCATCATGATCATAAGAAAAGTTTTCATCGTTGTAGGATGATAATTTCAAATTCAGTTTCCCATCTATTTATTATAAAAAGACACACTAGAAATGTTATTGTACTCGATAGAATTCACGATGCAACATTTAGTTTCCTATACAAATAGTTCTATTATAAACATATTAATAGATGTATCCTTCTAATAATTTGAAATTTGAAAAGACAAGCATAATCTTTTAAATTTTAAAAACATATATCTACAAGATTTCAAAACTTTCAAAAGTAACAAACAAATTCTTTAACAACAACCACGTATATTGAGGATTAACTTATAACAAAATATTAAAAACAACAACACATAAAAGATATAATAATAAACTACATTTGAATTTCTCTTTATCAATGCGATTTTCTAAAGATATTATAGAAATATTCGGAAAATCCAACGAATTGTTCGTTTGTATGTATCTAGTTTTGGGGCAATAACGTAATTTAACACTTCATCCCTTCCGTTTCGCATGCAATATGCAGCCTATCCCTGCTTCTGCACTCTGTAAATTGTCCCCAAAATACCCTTCACAAGCACACAACTTTGTTTCGTAATTCACACTTACATTTGATTTAAACAACATTATTGTCTTCAAACATCATCTTCATGCTTGTAATCTTTGAAAAACTTTATCTTTATTCTTGATTTTTTTACATGCAAACAGAGTATTAGCGTGTGATCTGTTGAAGCTTTGATTGTTCATGGAGTTCTTGTTTCAATCATGAATTTTAAGAAAATTGTTGCGATTTCAGATCACTTTCCGAATTGTTCATCTCCAAGAAAGAAGGTGGTTTCTGGATTTGGGGTTGGGTTTGTTTCGTTTTTTGTTTTCTTGTTTATACTGTTTTCTAATTCTTATTTCAAGAATCCCAATTCAGATAATGTTTTTATCCAAGGGTTTAGTATCAGTAACAGCAGTTCTTTGAGAACATCAGGTGTTAATTCTACATTTTCTTCTTCAACAACAGCAAATTTACAGATAATTCTACACAGTTTGAACAAAACCCTAAATTTTTGTTGGTGAGATTAGGGCCGAGTCAAACAGTACTAATTTAGACGGAAAAAGGAATACCCATTTAGGGAAATTATCTGGCAGTATGAAAAATGGAAGTTCTGATGAAATTTCTGCTAAAGTTGATGACTTTAAGGATGCCCATTTGATAAAAGTTAAAGATGTGGATGAAGTAACATTTGGTGCAATTGCTATGAATCATAAGGAAGTGGGATTAGCAATTGGTCAAGAAATTGGTGCTGGTGGTGTTATATCAGATGGTTTAGACCAAGGTCGTGGTAATATTATTCAAAATGTGGGGAATCTTGGTGGATCTTTTGAAGAATGTGATATTTTCGATGGAAGATGGGTGAGAGATGATACGAAACCATATTATCCGGCTGGTTCGTGTCCTTACGTAGACAAAGATATCAATTGCCATCTTAATAGGAGGCCAGATGATGAGTTTGTTAAATGGAGGTGGCAGCCATTTGGATGTAATATCCCAAGGTGATATCATCATGTCTTTAAAATGCTATATTTTTCATCAAATTTCATGACTATAATGTTGTCAAATGCTTAATATGCTGCAACTGGCTTGCTAATTTGGTGGTTTTATGGAAGTATTTTTGGTTTGGAGCATTGCTTATTTAATGATCTTTCACTGTATTAGTCAGTTACTTGTTTCATAGTTGTTTGGCTAAACTGATTTTAATAGAAACATTAGGACTAACTTGGTTTTAAGAACATGATTATGATGTTGTCAAATGATCTAACTCATATCTTTATGCCCATAACAATTAACAAGAATCCAACTTTATTTAATGAAAAGTAGCACTATGTTTCAAGCCCAATATGGACAAGAAAATATGATCTTTTTTCTAGAAGATGACAATAAGATTGAATGTCAGATGCCAAAGATTTATTCTACATTTGGAACTTATAGAAATACTTTTGCCGTAATTGGATACACAAGTATTATCGATTATTTAAGCCTCTCTACCTATATAGAGTTGATTATTATATGTTTGATCAGTTTAAGAGCTTTGTCCTCACTTCGTATCTTTTTTATGATGGTTTTTCCAGTTTAAATGCAACGGATTTTTTGGAAAGACTCAGAGGGAAGAAAATGGTTTTTGTTGGTGATTCTTTAAACCGGAACATGTGGGAATCACTTGTTTGCATACTTCGAAATTCTCTCAGAACAAAAAAAGAGTTTATGAAATATCGGGAAAGGGAGAATTCAAGAAAAGAGGAATTTATGCTTTCAGATTTGAGGCAAGTTTTCCGGACATATCAATTTATTTAACATTCAACTTTAAAAGCTCAAAGCTTATGAATGAATTTTAGCTCCAAAGTTTTCTATTTAATTGTAGTTTATTAGTATCTATTAAGAATTAGAAGTGGTTGCTGATTTTTCATAAAGATTTTTAGAAATATCATACCAATTTGGAGGTTGAAACTGTGTATATTGGACCTCAAAAGTCAAACTGCTTTTGGAGTTAGTGTAATGAGTTAATAAATGCTTATAATTTATGTAGGACTACAATTGCACTGTGGATTTTGTGAGTTCTCCATTTCTAGTAAGAGAGTCATCCTTCAAAGGTGAAAATGGTTCCTTTGAGACACTAAGATTGGATTTAATGGACCGAACAACTTCAATGTATCATGATGCTGATATTTTGATCTTCAACACGGGACATTGGTGGACTCATGAGAAAACTTCCCGAGGGTATATCTTGCAATATTAACATTAAACTATAATCAAATCTTGATCATTTGTAAAACGTTAAAAGGAAGTACGTGATAGTTGGATTGAAGTATTTTTTTTTGTTATGTTAACAGGGAAAACTATTACCAGGAAGGCAACCATGTTTACCCAAGACTCAAGGCTCTTGATGCATATACAAGGGCTCTTTCGACGTGGGCCAAATGGGTGGATAAAAATATTGACAGACAGAAAACTCAAGTTATCTTTAGAGGGTATTCACTCACTCATTTCAGGTATGTTAATCCTTTTTGGGTTCATGTTTATTCATTACCATGGAACATGATTGGAGGAATGCAGAAAAAAAGGTTTGTAGTTGTGAAAAATTAGGATTGTTTTCCAATTTCCATTATGAAGATTTTTGTTTGAACAAGAGTTGTGCTTATAAAGATGTGGTCAAATCAGTTAGGCTTCAACTTCAAAGTTCACATGTGAAACCCGGTATATTACGAGTGAGTCTTGATGACTGCACTAAAGCTTACAAGTTACAACATTTACTTCACATACAAAATGGTGGTGTTTGATTTATAATAAATTTCACCCATTATAGCATTTAAAGGATACAAGGTTTGACTCAAAAGTCAAAGTCACTAATTCATTGTTTGTAGGGGAGGGCAATGGAACTCAGGAGGGCAGTGTCACACAGAAACCGAACCAATTTTCAATACAAGTTACTTAACCAATTACCCATCAAAGATGCGAGCTTTTGACAACTTGTTGCATGTGATTAAAACTCCGGTCATATATCTCAACATTACCAGGCTAACAGATTACAGAAAAGATGGTCACCCATCGATTTACAGATCAAATTACAAATCCACGCCCTAAAGCAACAAACTTCTGCAGGGCATTCACAAGATTGCAGCCATTGGTGTTTGCCAGGGGTACCGGACACTTGGAATGAGTTGTTATACGCATCTTTATTGAAGGTTGGAAGAGGATCTTGGAAAAGATGATTTTTGGTGTTAAAAGTAGTAGAATTTTAGTTAGTGTTGGGGGTGTTAACTTGTTAGGAGTTGTTAACTGAGTAGGTAGCTTGAATGGTATAATATGTGGCTTTTACTATGGTATCTATTTTATTTAATTATTTATTCATTTATTGCAAAGGAAAATATGAAAGTGATATATGAAAATTCTGTCTTACATACAAAAGAATTATAGAAATGATGTTAGGTTGTTGTGGACGAGTAAATTACAAATGGGTCATTTGATTACGAAATATGTGTCTTTATAAGTCCATTATATCTATACTTGGTGTTGATAGTCCTTCAAATAACATTCACTTAACCTTTTAATCTTTTATCTATCTAATCTAGGGGAGGTGATTTAAATTATATAATGTGTTAATTTGCTTTGTGCTAACGTTGTGGTTTAGATCATTCCAACAATATAAAAGTCTTATAAGCATCAGTGACGGAGCTTGAACGAAACCTTAGGGGGGGCGGCGGTGAAAGTAAACTATTTCACGCGGGACTCTATATTTATTAAAAAATTTCCACTACCGGACCCAAAATTTCCACTATCGAACCGAAAATTTACATTACTGACGAAAGGAGGGGGGAAATAAAAAAATCATGAATCAAATAAAATAAATAAAATCATGAATCAAATAAAAAAGGCAAATTGGGCCAAACCCACCTCAAGTATTTACCCAACAAGAGGAGTTAACTCTATGTGGTGGGCTTTTTTTAAAATTGAAATAAATAATCCAATATCATTGGCGCTCCGTTAGCGGGGACCATAAAACATGAAAAATTTTAACTTGTGTTAGTATATATGCCATATAATCTCGTTAGTCAAATCCTAAAAAAAATTTAACACCGGCCTAAATAATTTTTGACAATGATGAAGCAAGAATCTTTTGACATTGACTCTTAAATTTTTACAAATACAAACATACTAAAATCTAAATAACACATATTCATAAAAAAAGAGCATAAAACTCATTATCTATATAAATAATTAAGCTTATTGTTCTATATATTATTGTAAGACTAATTACCAAAATGTCTAATAACTACTTTAAAAACTAAGCCAATTACATCATTATCCCAACAAATAAGCAATTAACCTAATTACTTCATTTATTAATAAACAATACAATTACAATTATAAAATTAATGGTAATTAAAAAGACAATTACTTCGATCACAAATTTGATCGTTGTTGTCATCCTAAGACCTCAACAACTTAGTTTTCTGCTGGATCCTTGCCGTTAGAGTCGCATTCAATTTTCTCAATTTAACTATTTATTTTTAACGATTGACGTATTTTTATCAATGGTTGTTATTTCATAGGGACCACACCGTCTGAATGCTTTTCTCCCAAGTGCTTTCCCACATGCATACGTCCACCTTACATCTAACTAATTATTAACTATGACAAAATGTATTCTCTCATCTAGAAAACACGTGAATTGTAACATTATCTTTCGTTTATTCAATAACTACTAAGAGTATTCATACTAGCTAGCTTCTACACCCTCATTCTCATATTTATATTAAAACACTACTATTTTTTTTATTTCTTTCAATTAAATAATAATCTTTTACACATTTATTATTATATTTTTTATTATTCAGTCGCATTCATTTTTAAAAATATTAAAACAAATTATTGATTGACCAAAAGAAGACTAAAAAACGTGAAAGATTATGAAACCGTTTGAACGCGGTGCAATTTTCAAAGTAATGCTACTAAAAGCTAACCGCAATGTAAATTATCACTCATATGGCAATCTCGCAGGTTCGATCACTTTGCTTTATTAATTAGACTAGACATAGATAGATTATTCTTTTATCTAGAAATCATGTGTTTTGAATCTCTTTTTTAGACTATTCAATGACGTTGGTCAAAAGAATATTATAAAAACGAGTAAATTTGAAATAATTTTCAAACCCAACGTTTTAGTCACAAGTGACTCTCTCGAGGTTTATATCTCAACGTGGTGCGTATTATTATTAACAACGTTCATAGCTCAACGTCGTCTTCCTTAGGTCAATTTTCACCCATCACCCTTCTTCAACTCTTCTTCAATTACGATTAACAGGTAAGAATTCACAACTACAACTACATGTTTCGATGATCCAGTTAGTTGTTGTTTGCTTAATTTACGAATACGATGATTTTGCTCTTGTATACGATTCAATTTTAACCTTTCATACGAACAATGACCATTAGCTGTTTGATCCTTCTGTTAATCACTGCTCATTTTG
The DNA here is from genome assembly GCA_024085815.1 of Flaveria linearis. Taxonomy (NCBI): domain Eukaryota; kingdom Viridiplantae; phylum Streptophyta; class Magnoliopsida; order Asterales; family Asteraceae; genus Flaveria; species Flaveria linearis. The sequence goes on from CM044012.1 coordinate 66,184,176, forward strand.
CATAAGGTAGCTAGCTAATATGAACTTTAAAACTGCCAGAATCAGGATTACTTGATTATAATAGTAAATTAACATCACCATTAATAAGAAAGTTAACATTGCGGTGGCTGCTTAAGTGTAATACACAGAGTTCATTAGCAAATGAAACCTGCATAATAGCATTATCATGTTTAATACTCGTGTTTATGATAAATGTTAGGTGACGAGTTTAAAATCATCAGTTCAGCAAATATTGTGTGTTGGTCTGTTTTCAGTAAATTGGATCTGTTTAAAATGAATTTGGATAAAACAGATGTTTAATAATATTGAACCACTGAACCATGTGCAGTTCACTTTGATAAAGATGAAGAGATTTGCAGTGACAGAGTCTGTTTTTATTAGTCTTATCATCATTTTGCTTCTAGTAGATGCATCACAGGGGGATCCCAGAGCTCAAATCATTAAAGTAACCTGTAATCAACAGCCTGCGAACAATGTCAGCATATACATTCCAAACTTTGTCCAGTCTATGGAGGAAATTAGCTCCCAAATCCGATCTACTAAAAGTGGAACATCGTCTACAGGCTCAGAGCTAGACCGTATCTATGGACTTGCTGAATGCTATGATGATCTTTCTGAAAGTGACTGTATGGTGTGCTATGCCCAAGTACAGACGATTCTTCCCACTTGCTTTCCAAACAATGGTGGACGAATTTTTCTTGACGGTTGTTTCATGCGAATACAGAACTACGACTTCTATCAGGAATACAAAGGAGCAGATGACACAGTGATTTGTGGCAATAGAAAAAGGAGTCGTGTGTTTAGGGATTCAGTGAGGCAGGCCATCACAGATGCTGTGAGGGATGCACCAAGAAACAAGGACTACTTTGCACGAAAACAACCGTTGTCTGATGCTACGGCTTGCAACACAGCATGTCAAATCTTTGCAGCAAATCAACTGTGTATTTCTTCTGGTGCAACACAATTGACTCACTCATGTACTTCAATTCCAGCCCTAGGAAGTGAACAAGCTTTCCTAAGTCCTTCATTTTGAAGCGAATACACATATTAGTTTTCAATTGTGCTATCTCTTCTTCGACATCACCTGTGATAACTAAATCATCCACGTAAACGAGTACAACTACAACTTTATCTTTGATTTTCTTGACAAATAGACTTGCGTCGGCACTACTCAATTTAAACCCGTTTTGTTCAAGAAACTCGCCAATTTTACCAAACCAAGCTCTTGGCGACTGTTTTAAGCCATAAATAGCTTTCTTCAACTTGCATACATACTCTGGATGCTCTCGACTTTCAAACCCCGAGGGCTGCTCCATATGTATGACGTGATCAAGATCCCCATACAAGAAAGCATGTTCACGTCCATCTGCCATAACTTCCAATTCTTACTCGTCGCAACCGCCAAAAGTAACCGAATTGTAGTGAACTTAGCTACGGGACTGAAAGTATCTTCATAATCTATTCCATACTCTTGCGAGAAACCGCGTGCTACTAGTCTTGCTTTATACCTTTCAACCGACCCGTCGGCTCGTTGCTTTAACTTATAAACCCATTTACACGACACCGGTTTCACACCAGATGGCTTTGGAACCAATTCCCATGTCTGATTGTTTACAAGTGCTGTCATCTCATCTTCCATGGCCCCGACCCATTTAGCTTTCAACCTGGCTTCTTCATAGCTTTTTGGTTCTGCAAAATCATCCATAACAATAGCTACATTTGCATAACGTGGGTTCTGTTTTCTTACCCTTTGGGACCTTCTCAAACTTGATTCTGGTTCCTCAACTTCTTCATGACTTTGATCAGCTTCATCGTTTTCTATATTGACAGGTTCCTCCTCATAAAAATAAGGTTCACTTTAGCAGATTCAAGTTCTTCCTTGAGTTGAGTAGTATCAGGTAATGCATGCTTATCAACCGACCACCAAGAGGAATTCTCATCAAAGATGACATTCCTAGATACATGTACCTTCCCTGTACTCGGTTCCATACATCGCCACCCCTTTCTTTCCAAATCATAGCCAACAAACACACAACGAATTGCCTTCTTGTCCATTTTGTGACGAAGGTGATTCGGTACAAATACATAGCAAACACAACCAAACACGCGAAAATGACTAACGTTTGGTTTAATTCCAGTTAGCTTTTCAAAGGGTGATACATAATTAAGTGTTTGAGATGGTAGTCGGTTAATCACATACCCGGCAGTGTTCATAGCTTCCGCCCAAAATCGCCCCGGCAGGTTCTTATCGTGAATTAGACTTCTGGTTACTTCACCTAGGTGACGGTTTTTGCGTTCTGAAACTCCATTTTGTTGTGGAGTGTTGGACAAGTGAGCTGCCGTTTGATCCCTTTTTGCTTCAAATAGTTGCTGAAATCATGTGCTAAATACTCGCCCCCATTGTCTGATCGTAGACACTTAATCTTTCGACCCGTCATCAACTTTGCATCTAATTCGAATTCCTTGAACTTTGACCACACCTCCGACTTTTCCATCATGAAGTAAATCCAGACAAATCGAGAGTAATCGTCGATGAAGATTACCATATACTTCATTCCTTTTGCTGATGGTTGTTTGACCGGACCGAACACATCGGAATGCACAAGTTCAAGTGGTTCGGTTGCCTGGTAACTTGAGTTGGTGAATGACAGCTGCTTTGCCTTTCCATATTGACATCCAGAGCACACACTTTCTTTATTAACTTGAAGTTTTGGAAGCCCATTTACTAAGCCCTTTCCTGCTATAAGGCCTAATTTATCAAAGCCCACATGGCCCATTCTCTGGTGCCACAAATCAGCATTGTGGTTGCTTTTGGTTTTATCCAGGAACGCAGATTCAGCAGTCAACACATACACATTCTCAACCCTCTAACCTTGATAAATTGGAGAGGATGAACTTTCAAACTTCTTATAGATCTTAACATCTTTCGGGTCAAACAAAACATAAAGTTCTTCATCAGTCAGTTGCGGTACGGAGATTAAGTTTTTCTTCATTCCGGGTACGTGGTACGCGTCTCTCAGAACCAGATCCCGTTTGTCGTTCTCAGATGGAAACACGACATCTCCGATGTGAGCTATTGAGTGTTTGGAGTTGTCTGCAATGACTACAACTCGACTCCCTTCATACTTGTACGGTTCACTAGTCGGTTTTTATCTCCTGTCATGTGATTCGAACACCCCGAATCCATGATCCAATCATCGAACTTATTCTTTTGCCTCTCGGTTGTGGCCGTGTAGGCCACCTCTTCTTCAACTTGAGCAACGAACGCTTCCGCATCCCAACTTTCTTCATTTGAGCAGTGGCAACATTACCTTCTTCAATGTTTTTCACCCGACAGTTCCGGGCTATGTGGCCTCTCCGACCGCAATTATAGCATTTAGCCGGGAACTTCTTTCCACCATGACGATACTTCTTATCACCACTGGCTTCACCTCGATCAATTTCGCCATTTCTTTTCTCTGTTTGATCATGAGTTTTGTTCTTGTCATGATACCTATTAAAACCACGATTGTGGTGATTCAACCGGGACTTACCCTTGCTTCGTTGTGCGTACAAAGCCTCTGATTCTGGTTTTGATGAAGGTCCAGTGGATAAATTGCTCATTTGTTTGGCTAAGGCCTCTTGACTAGCCAACAAATTCTCGAACTCGCTTAATGATGGCTGAGTAGGCCAACCTTGCACCGCTGCCACAAAACTTCTAAACTCTGCTTTTAAACCGTGAATGATGATTCGTTTCATTCGCGATTCACCGATCTTTGCTTGCGGGTTGAGCTCGCCGATTTCTCTACACAACAACTTCACCTTGTGAAAATATTGGGGAATCGTCATCTCTTGTTGGCTAAAGGAAAGCAACTCATTTTCAAGAAGTTGCAGCCGTGTATCGTTTTTCTTTGATAGAAGTTCTTTCAACGTATCCCAAGCTTCCTTAGGACTGACCGAATCCTTGATGTGTTCAAGCATTTCATCTTCTACCGTTGTCTTCAAGATGAACATCGCCTTTCCCGCCTTTACCTTCCACTTCTTCAAAACTCCTTGAGCATCTTCTCTTGCTGGTTGTCTTATATCGTTACCGTCAACAACCTCCCATAAGTCTTGCCCCTGCAAGTACGAACTGATGCAGGTAGCCCAAGTGTTATAGTTTTGGTTGTTGAGTTTCTTGACACCGCCTACTAAATGAAGATCTGCCATTGTCGAACCTGGCTCTGATACCACTTGTTGACTTACAAGAAGTGGAAATCAAGAACACAATATTGAAAACTGGAAATTGCAGAAAGTAAAACTCACACAAAGGAATTTGCTCTCAAAGATTCAAGCTTTTCTGATTAACACTTGCAGAGAATAAATAAACTTACATGCAACAGTCACAATGGAAATAGCCATAAAAAATGGAGAAAAGAAAGGACCCACTACCCAACTAACCAATGACTTATTCTCCTAAACTTACTGCATACGTAAACATTAAAAAAATAGAATTAAATAAAAGATAAACCATACTGCCATGCACACTTGAGTAATGGACTTGGTCAATGCTGGACTTTAACAACAAATGACTCAGCCTATGTGCTGCCTGGCAGACTGCTGGAACACTTTGAATGAGAGTTCTTGCACAGAGTGTTTGGAGAGCGCATATGCATCGATCTTGAAATGCTTTCCAGCATCTGAGGGACGTGCACTCCACACGGATGCTTTTTGAGGTATTCTAATACCAATTTTCTCAATCCTGAGCCAACCGGGAACAATAATGGAGGTAATTCAGGTGCTTTATACCAGCATTTCTTATTTATAATGGTTCATACCAAAATGAATAATTTGTGATTCTTTATTTTAAAGTTAATTATTTTGAGGTTTATGGAATAGGGATGAATGACAAATCCTCACTAATCCAACGGATGTGTGGTAATGAAAGAGTAACCACTTCAAGTTTTATCCCGAGCTTTGTCGAGGCAATGGCTATTGTTAGCACCAAAGTCAGTATATCAAGGTTTGGAACAGCAGGTGGAGGCACAGAAGGTAACTTAACCTATGGCTTTAGTCAGTGTTATGGTGATATTCCTATCACTGAGTGCCTCGTATGCTATGCTACGGGACGTACTACTCTTCCTGGTTGCTTACCGCGTACTGGAGGCAGAGTTTATTTTAATGGTTGTTTTTTGAGATATGAGAATTATAGTTTTTTTGAGGACTATATAGGACAAGAAGATATAAATATGTGTCCTAGTAATATAAGTAGAAACAATGCCTTTGAACAATCAGTAAGGAAGGCTGTGGCACAAGCAGTGGAAACTGCACCTAAAAGCAACAACTACCATGCCAGAACACAGGTTCTTATATCTGAGACAGAAAATGAGTGGGTTTATGCACAGGCTGATTGCTGGCGTACATTAGATGCTGGTTCATGTGAGAAATGTTTGCAGAAAGCAGCTAAATCGATGTTAGACTGCTTGCCTGGTTCACAGGGGTATGCATTGTATACTGGTTGCTTCATGAGATATGCTGATTCTGATTCTCCATATCCTCATCACAACAGACTCTCTAAAGGTAAATAAAATACTCTTAACATATCACCCTTCTAGCAGATAAATTTTTGGATTGACAAACTTGTATAACTTCTGTACATTTAATTATATGTTTCCATGAGCACAACCAGCAAACTGAAAAAGAAAACAGTTGTATGGTTTGATCGTGATAATGACAGAATGATGTTAGTGATATGGGAAATAAAAACTCATTAATAGTCCAAACATAAACATTTAATTCTATTTTTTCTTAAACCAACCAAGAGAAAATTAAGATTCTTTTTCTTAATAGCCAGAGGTGAATATTGGATTGTATTTTCTTTTCAATTATCATTTCTCCTAATTACTATGATTGCAGTGAAAATACTGGCAATTGTAATGGCTATTAGCTCCATTGCAGCATTGCTAGTTGCTTTCTATGCATGGAAGCGCCGAACTAAATCAAAAAGAAAAGGTATCGAGTCTTTACTCATTCTTTGGCTATTTAGATAGCAATGTGTCACGAACCGCTTAAATTCGAGATCAACTCTTTGGAAACACTAGATTTTCAGCCACATTTCGCAAGACCCATAGACTTGGGAAATTTCTAGAATACTTAGATAATGTAAAATATCTAGATATTATAAACAAATATCTAGATATTAGATTAGTTAGTATCTTAGATATTTTGAATTAGATAATATCTAAGATATTTAGATTAGTAAATATCTTAGATATTTAGAATAGAATAATCTAGATTAAGAGATTTCTAGACTTAAGGCCACAAGTATAAATAGGAGGTGATGGATCATTTGAAAGGCACCTCACAAAGTGTTGTAACAAGCTTTCTTGTAATCAAGTTCTCAAGTAATACAAGTGTTCTTTCTTTCAAGCTTCCTTGTGATCTTCTTTACAATCTCTACAAGTCGTTGAATCACTGCTAACTTGGTGATCTAGTCGAGATCAAGGCTAACTTAGTACGGTGACTAAGTGCCGCACGAGAGTTTGGGAATCACTCCGTGAAAAGTGGTATCAGAGCACGTCGATCCGTTGGGATGGCGACTGATTCGGAGAGGATTGTGATCACAAGCGCTTCTGGAGGAGAAGAGAATCGTGGTCGGGAAGGAGCTTCCCATGGAAGCAAGAAGAGTCGTGGGGTGTCCAAGGATAAGACTTCGGAGAAACGAGTTGCTGAACTGGAATCAGCAGTGACAAGCCTTGGAACACAAGTTGATGACCAGCTACAACGAATAGAAAGCTTAGAGACTGACTTTCCCGAACTTAGGGAAGACCTTAAAGCTGCTATCGAAATACTTCGCGGAGAAGTAAAGGTCATGATATATGATGCTGTCAGAGAGGTTGTCAAGGATGCACTCAAACAGGTCCAAAAGGACATGGATGAGCTTTCAACTGACACGCATCGCAGCCTTATCGGCTTGGAAGCAAAGGTGAATGAGTACGGCAAAGTCGTGGCCACAGCAGGAGGCAACATCGTCAACTTCACACCAAGGATCGAAGTTCCTAAACCAACACCCTTCGTTGGCAAGCGCGAGGCAAGGGTTGTAGACAACTTTCTATGGGAGATGGAACGTTACTTCGATGGTGTGAACATCTTCGACGATACCACCAAGATCAAGACAGCCACGCTCTACTTGAAGGAAACCGCTGGATTGTGGTGGCGTCGTAAGCATGGAGAGATCGAAAGAGGTACGTGCACCCTCAATACTTGGGCTGACTTCATTAGAGAATTAAAGAAACAATTCTATCCGGAAAACGCTGAAAATGAAGCAAGGAGCCGGTTACGTAAATTAAAACAAACCGGCACACTCAAGGACTACATCAAAGAGTTTACTACTCTTGTCCTTGAGATTCCGGATATGTCTGATAAAGACTCCCTATTTTACTTTCTCGACGGTTTACAACCATGGGCCAAGACGGAGTTGGAACGACGTAGTGTTCAGGATCTCTCGTCGGCCATCGCTATAGCCGAAGGGCTGATCGACTACAACCGGAGGGACTCTAAACCCAAGGATCGTAGGAGTAACCACGAGAAAGGTGGGGGAGATAAATCAGCCCAAACAAAAGGCAATGTTGCACGTAAACCACAACCCAATTGGAAGTCCCGAGAAAACAAACTTATAACAGATTATAAGTGTTTCATATGCGATGGGCCACACAAAGCTCGGGACTGCCCAAAGAAATCGAGCCTACATGCTATGATTGCAAGGGAGGAAGGTTGCCATGACGAAGGAGGAGACATTTGCATGGGGTCAATGCAAGTGCTAAGTGCAATCAAAGCAAGAGTAGAGGCTCGTACAACGCCGAGTAAAGGCCTACAATACGTGCAGGCCAACATCAAGGGAAATCAAGTGCGGGCCCTTGTAGATACAGGAGCTTCTCATAACTTCATGACCGTCGGGGAAGCTCAAAGACTCGGTGTTACTTTTGTTAAAGGCGGTGGTACAATGAAAACTGTTAACACCAAGGCCACACCAATACATGGTGAGGCAAAGGATGTTCAAGTAAAGATTGGAGAATGGTCGGGGACGATTAACTTTACAATAGTAGAGATGGATGACTTCAAAGTGGTCTTCGGCATGGATTTCTTCGACAAGGTACGAGCTTTCCCTATGCCCTTTGCTAATTCTTTGTGTATCCTTAACGAAGGAAGGACCTGTATGGTAAGCACGGAGCGGGGGTCAAAGAGTGGACCTAAGACCTTTTCGGCCATACAATTCAAGAAGGGATACAACAAGAAAGAGCCATGTTACTTAGCAGTAGCAAAGGTGGACGACAGGATAATTGCTAGGGAAGCCATACCAAAAGTAATCCAGGACGTACTTGAAGAATACAAGGACGTCATGCCAGTCGAGTTACCCAAGAAACTTCCTCCACGAAGAGAAGTGGACCACGAGATAGTCTTGGAACCTGGATCCAAGCCCCCAGCAAGGGCCCCGTACCGCATGTCTCCACCAGAATTAGAGGAGTTACGCAAACAACTAAAGGAGTTGTTGGATGCCGGATATATCCGTCTTTCTAAAGCCCCATATGGTGCACCAGTACTATTTCAGAAAAAGAAGGATGGGACACTTCGCATGTGCATCGATTACCGGGCACTAAACAAGATCACGGTGAAAAACAAGTACCCGATTCCACTAATCGCAGACTTGTTTGATCAACTCGGAGGGGCAAAATACTTTTCAAAGCTGGACCTGCGATCAGGGTACTACCAAGTGAGGATTGCCGAAGGAGACGAAGCCAAGACAACCTGCGTCACAAGGTATGGCTCATACGAATTCTTGGTAATGCCATTCGGTCTAACTAACGCTCCAGCCACTTTTTGTACTCTGATGAACAAACTCTTCCACCCCTTCCTTGATAAATTCGTAGTCGTATACTTGGACGATATTGTTATATACAGCCGCACAATGGACGAACATATCGCCCATCTTCGGCAAGTACTCCAAGTATTACGAGAAAACGAGTTATATGTTAAGCAGGAAAAATGTTCATTCGCCCAAGAGGAGGTTGAGTTTCTGGGCCATAAAATCAAGGAGGGGCAACTTATGATGGATGACGCAAAAGTTCGGGCCATCCAAGAATGGGAGGCACCAACCAAAGTACCCGAGCTACGGTCATTCCTCGGGTTGGTCAATTATTATCGGCGCTTCATCAAGGGCTATTCTGCAAAAGCCGCCCCACTAACCGATCTACTAAAGAAAAACAAAACTTGGGATTGGGATACACGGTGCCAACAATCCTTTAAGCAATTAAAAGAGGCTGTCATGACAAAACCAGTTTTACAATTACCGGACATTACCAAACCATTTGAGCTGCATACCGATGCCTCGGACTTTGCAATTGGGGGAGTACTTATGCAAGAGGGACATCCGATTGCATTCGAAAGCCGAAAACTAAACGACACCGAGAAGAAGTACACCGTACAAGAAAAAGAGATGACAGCCATTATTCATTGCCTTCGGACATGGCGACATTATCTTCTCGGGTCCAGGTTTGTTATTAAAACCGACAATGTTGCCACTAGCTATTTTCAAACGCAAAAGAAGTTAAGCCCAAAGCAAGCTAGGTGGCAAGATTTCCTCGCCGAATTTGATTATGTCTTGGAATACAAACCGGGGAAAGCTAACGTCGTGGCTGACGCCTTAAGTCGTAAGGCCGAGTTTGCTGCAATCACAAGGCCTTCATTCGACATCCAAGACAAGATCAAAGAAGGCTTAGAACATGATTCTTTTGCCAAACACCTAGTCTCCTTAGCCCGTGACGGGAAGACTAGGAAGTTTTGGTTAAAAGGAGACTTGTTATTTACCACCGGAGACCGGCTCTTTGTACCAAGATATGGCCAACTAAGGCGAATGATTATGAAGGAATGTCATGACTCAAGATGGGTCGGTCATCCTGGAATAAAACGAACATTATCACTTATCGAAGGTACGTTTTACTGGCCCCAAATGAAGGATGACGTTGAAGCATACGTAAGAACCTGCTTGGTCTGTCAACAAGACAAGAACGAGCAACGTCAGCCTGGGGGATTGCTAGAACCATTGCCGACACCCAATGGCCCATGGGAAAGTGTCTCTATGGACTTCATTACTTGTCTACCAAAGTCTGAGGGAAATGGGAGCATAATCGTGGTCGTTGATCGATTTTCCAAATATGGAACGTTCATTCCCGCACCAGCTGATGTGACTGCAGCTGAGACAGCAAGGCTATTCTTCAAGCATGTGGTGAAGTATTGGGGCATTCCACAAGTCATTGTGAGTGATCGCGACCCGCGCTTCACAGGAAAATTCTGGTCGGAGTTATTTAAAATTGCAGGGACAGGTTTGAATTACTCAACCAGCTTTCATCCTCAAACCGATGGACAAACTGAGCGGGTCAACGCGCTACTAGAGATGTACCTTCGACATTATGTGAGTGCCAATCAACATGACTGGGCAAAACTTCTCGACGTAGCACAATTCTCTTATAATATGCAACGAAGTGAGGCAACCGGTAAGAGTCCTTTCGAGATAGTTACAGGACGGCAACCACTAACTCCAAATGCTTTGGCTGCCTCTTATAATGGAAGTAGCCCTGCTGCTTACAAGGCAATCAGAGAGTGGCATGAGCAGGCGGATTTAGCACGGGCCTCACTCGATAAGGCGGCTAAGAAGATGAAGAAATGGGCAGACGATAAGAGAAGGCACGTCGAGTTCCAAGTTGGGGACCAAGTCATGATAAAACTATTGCCACAACAATTCAAGTCCTTACGAAGTGTGCATAAGGGACTGGTAAGAAAGTACGAAGGCCCCTTTCCCGTAATCGCACGAGTAGGCAAAGTTTCTTACCGTCTCCAACTACCACCCAAGTTAAAAATACACCCGGTCTTCCATGTGAGTCTTCTAAAGCCATACCATGAAGACATGGAAGACTTAGAAAGAGGAGTATCCAAACGAGCTCCAACTGCTGTAGTAACGTCCTTTGATCGAGAAATTGCTGAAATTCTATCCGACCGTACTACCCGAAAAAGGGGTGTGCCAAGCTACAAGGAGTATTTTATCAAATGGAAAGACATGCCCGACAGTGAGACCAGCTGGGAACCAGAGGATACACTATGGCAGTTCAGAGACGAGATCAAGAAATACCACGAAGGAAGCACGACGAGGACGTCGCGAGTTTAGGTGGGGGAGACTGTCACGAACCGCTTAAATTCGAGATCAACTCTTTGGAAACACTAGATTTTCAGCCACATTTCGCAAGACCCATAGACTTGGGAAATTTCTAGAATACTTAGATAATGTAAAATATCTAGATATTATAACAAATATCTAGATATTAGATTAGTTAGTATCTTAGATATTTTGAATTAGATAAATATCTAAGATATTTAGATTAGTAAATATCTTAGATATTTAGAATAGAATAATCTAGATTAAGAGATTTCTAGACTTAAGGCCACAAGTATAATAGGAGGTGATGGATCATTTGAAAGGCACCTCACAAAGTGTTGTAACAAGCTTTCTTGTAATCAAGTTCTCAAGTAATACAAGTGTTCTTTCTTTCAAGCTTCCTTGTGATCTTCTTTACAATCTCTACAAGTCGTTGAATCACTGCTAACTTGGTGATCTAGTCGAGATCAAGGCTAACTTAGTATGGTGACTAAGTGCCGCACGAGAGTTTGGGAATCACTCCGTGACAAAATGGCAGTTGTGAAACATTCTGACCTCTTTAATTTTCTAGGTTCTGACAATGCTAAATTGTTAAATTTGCTGAATAGTAGTAGCTTGAACTTCAAATACTCCATGATTGAGAAAGCCACAAATTATTTCGATGAAGCCAACAAGCTTGGGCAAGGTGGATTTGGAACAGTGTACAAGGTAGTCTTTCAAAGTTAACCATCTGACCTTATCAAACAACTTGAATTCCTTATTCACGTGTCTTTTCATTATTAACTTTTTCACAGGGTGTTCTTCCGAATGGAAGAGAGATCGCTGCCAAGAGACTTTTCTTCAACCACAGACAAAGAGCAGGGGACTTCTACAATGAAGTCAACATCATTAGTAGCGTTGACCACAAAAATCTGGTCAAACTGGTAGGATTCAGTTGTTTGGGGCCTGAAAGTCAATGTTCTCAGAACCGGATCGGACGTCGAACCGGACGGCTTACTGGTTTGGTGGTCGGACCGGTCGGACCGGTCGGACCGGATGGACCGGATTTAACTATATTTTAATTATATTTATATATGTAATTAAATATAAGTAATTTATATATGATTTATACATATATTTTATAGTTATATATAAAACTTAACTATATTTGTATATACAAAGTACTAATTTATGGTTTAACACCCCGTTTTTACCCACTAAAATCAAAAAAAAAAAAAAAAAAAAAAAAAAAAAAATCAAAATCCGGTCGGACCCGAACCGGTCGGCCGGTCCAACCGCCGACTCGGTTCGAACCGGCCGGTTCAAAGCTCCAAAAACGAACCTATATCGACCGGACCGGACAGGCCTCCGATTCCCGGTTCGACCGGTCGGACCGGCCGGTCCGATCCGGTCCTAACAACATTGCTGAAAGTATTCTCATTTATGAATTTTTACCCAACAGGAGTCTCAATCATTTTATCTTTGGTAAGCACTATGATTTTCCAAATCCTCCAAAACTCAACTTAACATGGTTTCTTGGCATTCTATCGCTCAATTATCAGTTGTTGAAACTGGGATTCTATTTATTTATTTAGTATAATGAATTTGTACAGATGCAGTTAGAGGTAAGGAATTAAACTGGGCAAAAAGATATGATATCATTGTAGGGATAGCAGAAGGTTTGGCTTACCTTCATGAAAACAGTAAAACCAAGATCATTCACAGGGATATAAAAGCTGCTAACATCTTGTTGGATTCGAGGCATGATGCTAAGATTGCTGATTTTGGGTTAGCCAGATCTTTTCAACAAGATAAAAATCATATAAGCACCGGAATTGCAGGAACACTGTATGCAATACTTTGAGACACTTTTATTAATTTTACTCCCCAAAAGATGAAGTTTTGTTTACTTGTTATGGTACACTATTGCAGTGGATATATGGCTCCAGAGTATATAGCCTACGGTAAACTAAGTGACAAGGTGGATGTGTATAGCTTTGGAGTGCTTCTGCTTGAGATAGTTACTGGAATGCCAAACAGAGGGATGCAAACATCAGAGGACCCTCACAACTTGATGTCGATTGTAAGTACACATTTCTTTTGTGTGTAATACAACATTTTGCATAAGATTTACTGTCAAATTTTATGTAGAATGTAATAGTATCTTTATTGTTGGCATAATAGGCATGGGATCATTTTAAGCAAGGGTCCATGGAGATGATTCTTGATCAGAACTTGATGTTGAACAATGAAAGCAGTAGCAGGACAAAGGAGGAAATAGAAAGAGTGGTACATATCGGCCTTCTTTGCATTCAAGAAGTTGCATCACTTAGGCCCACCATGTCTATGGTTTTACAAATGTTATCTAAGAATATCCAACCACTTCCTTCACCTGCAAACCCACCTTATATATCTGATAGCACCATGCAACTAAATGAGTTTGGTCCAGTCCAAAGAATAAACAATCCTGCTTCACTTCCCACTGTATCAAATAGTTCATTTATCCCAAGGTAGACGAGTGTTCACTACTAAGAGCATCTATGGCTCAGGGATGTGCCACCTTAGCGCTGCATGATCGTCGCTCATGAACTTCACCACCTCACTCTTGAATCCCATAGACAACACGCATTACTCTCTCCTTTCCCTATCATAGAAACAATCAAGCTCAGCCACGAATGGTTCGTGGCCAAAGACCTGCAACTCTTTCTTCCACGTCCGCATCCATGTGGTCGACTTTTCTCATTGGAGATGCTCTAAGATTGATTAATGTCATGTGTTAATAGAATTTTAAGAAATGTGAAGTTATTCAACATAATCAATTTCAAATCTAATTCCTCTGATCTATAAAGTATTCAAAAAGAAAAAATCAATTCTTCTAAAAACAGATAGTAGTAATGTTGTTACAGACATCTAGCAAATCAAGTAGAGTAAAATCGTTATATTAAACCGTTTAAATCATAATTAATGACCAAATTACCAAAAGATGTCACGGGCCTTGTATTTTTTTTTTTTTGGATGGATGGGTCTTTAATCTCGAAATATGAAGTAGTACATGATAACATGAGTACATGGGTTAACAATGACATGGGCCATTACTATAACGTGTTTAAACAATGCAGTTTTTAAGCCCATTTAAATTTAAAATATAAAACACTAATTTTAAAGTTGTATTACACATGTTGATTAAATAAAATATTAAATAAAATATAATTTGATTAATTATAAATGATATTTTAAGATAATATATGATTGAAATTATGTATGACTAAGAAGTATAAGTAATAAATAATGATATCAACTTTTTAAACTTTTTTGTTTAAAAAATTAAACATTTTATTTCAAAACAAACCATTTTAATTTTTTTTTATGATTATAACTCTCAATTTTAATTATTTTTTATTTATAAATATTTTACTTTTTAAACACCAATTGTAAAATATTTTCTATTAAAATTTTTTGTTTTAGATGAGTTCTTATTTATAAAAGTTATTTTCTGTATAAATAACATTAATAAAAAGAGCTCTTTTTTAATTAATAGAAGAGAGAAAATGAAATTTTGATGATGTGAAATATGATGTTATATCCTTTTTAGTTACTCTTAAATTAGAGTATAAAGATAAAGCTTGACTTTGAGATTTGGTTGGTCTAAAGTTAAAAGATTCTAAAAAATATGGGATGTTTAGTATTTCTGATTTAATTCATTATATGCTTGGGTTTTAACATTAACTTTTATTAAAAATATCTTCCAACAACACCCCACATTATGAGTTATGCTCCTTATGTAGACAAAGATATCAATTGCCATCTTAATAGGAGGCCAGATGACGAGTTTGTTAAATGGAGGTGGCAGCCATTTGGATGTAATATCCCAAGGTGATATCATCATGTCTTTAAAATGCTATATTTTTCATCAAATTTCATGACTATAATGTTGTCAAATGCTTAATATGCTGCAACTGGCTTGCTAATTTGGTGGTTTTATGGAAGTATTTTTTGGTTTGGAGCATTGCTTATTTAATGATCTTTCACTGTATTAGTCAGTTACTTGTTTCATATTTGTTTGACTAAACTGATTTTAATAGAAACCTTAGGACTAACTTGGTTTTAAGAACATGATTATGATGTTGTCAAATGATCTAACTCATATCTTTATGTCCATAACAATGAACAAGAGTCCAACTTTATTTAATGAAAAGTAACACTATGTTTCAAGCCCAATATGGACAAGAAAATATTATCTTTTTTCTAGAAGGTGACAATAAGATTGAATGTCAGATGCCAAAGATTTATTCTACATTTGGAACTTATAGAAGTACTTTTGCCATAATTGGATACACAAGTGATTATTAAGTTGTGATTATTAATGTATTGATCAGTTTAAGAGCTTTGTCCTCACTTCGTATCTTTTTTATTATGGTTTTTCAGTTTAAATGCAACGGATTTTTTGGAAAGACTCAGAGGGAAGAAAATGGTTTTTGTTGGTGATTCTTTAAACCGGAACATGTGGGAATCACTTGTTTGCATACTCCGAAATTCTCTCAAGAGCAAAAAAAGAGTTTATGAAATATCGGGAAAGGGGGAATTCAAGAAAAGTAATTTTACTTTTTTCAAATGTTTCTAAAGATTAAAATGGTAAGATGTTTTATTTCTATAATAAAAAGTTAATGGTTTAAACCCTGCAAATGATATGTAAAGTAGATTAAAAAGTCGTTTAATAAAATGATTTTTAAATATGGGTGAGGGTGGGGCCTTAGAAGTTGATTGGATAAGGACTTATCCACTTATCCAGCTCGCATCCAGCCCATCGTCCCACTTTAGTTTTGTATCGGCGGAAAGCCCAAGAAAGAATATTTTGTTTGTTTTCAAAATTCACCTCTACTTTTTCACCTTTTTAACTTTTTATCAATTTCAACAAAGTCTAAATATCATCACATTCACGTGGCATCTTTAAATTTCATCGTCGAATATTTTTAATCCCAAATTCTAGCATCCATTAGAGAGGAGAGTGGATGACATGTGTAATTATCAACATAAAAATTCATTTTAACGTCCATTTTAACGTCCATTACATCACATTTTTAACGTCCATTTACATTTTTAGTCATAAAATTGTTATTTTAACGTCCATCATATTTTTAAATTACTCTAAACTAATTTACATCACACTTAGGTTTGATGTAAATCATATAGTATAAATAATATGATGTAAATTAATTTTTGATTTAATTTACGAGCATGGTAGCTTTACTGTTTTAAAAAAAGGGTTCGATAACTAACAATGTAAATAGCAACTAACTTTACAAGAATAGATAGTATAATATATAAGAATAATGTTAAATGACATGGTTTTTGAATAAACTAGTTTAGGTGGGTTTTGTTTTGTGATATTTGAGTTTTGGATTTGATTATGTTCTAGATGTTTAAATAGTAATATAATTGAATGAGTTACTTCATATTTTCACCTGAAGCACATTATCGTTAATTGAACATAAACTTTTCTGAACCGAAATTAGTTAAGAAGACGTATACTAATGATAATAGCTTTAGGTTTCGTAAAGGACAATAATATCATCTCACAAACATCGTTTCAAGACTTCCTTGAAAACAAATGCTCGCTATACCGTTAAGTACGTTTAATTAAAGTCGTATCCCAATTCTAATTTACCAAGAGACATGGGACCTACAAATTTTATCTTAGGTGTTGTTTGTTTTTTCTGTAAGAAAACGTCTGCAGTCTGCGGACCACATCTGCAGAAATCTGCAGCAGAAGAGGTGGACCAAACGTCTGCAGTCTGTTAGAAAAGACTGTTTGATTTTTTAATATCTGCAGACTGCTAAAATATATTGTAATTAAAGTAAACCAATTTTGTGAAACTTTAAAAAGTACTTTAATATTAAAATATAAATAAAAGTCATACAAATACATTTAAATATAAATAAAAGTCATACAAACTACAATAATATTCATAAAAACATACAAATACATTTTAAAACTACAGGGGTACAATGGTTTGTAAAACCTGCAACTAGACATAAATGAAACTGTTAACTTGACCCGTGACCCAACTTGACCCGAACCGATCAAGATTAACCTACATGTTTTGTGTTATTGAATCCTATTTCTAAAACAAAAACATGGCTTTACCTCACTACAGATGTTTCAAGCAAAAGAGCCTCACTGATTTCTTGTGATTATAAGCATTTTAACATTTTCAATACTTCAATTGTGAATGAAACAATACAATCTATACAGAAGCTAAACCTATAACAAAAAAAAACTGATAATTCTACCATAAATTAATATAATCAGATCATTAAAATCATAATATGATCACAGCAGTAAGAAATTTATACCAGCAGCACGATCCTGTGGTTCTTTATTCTCCAAATCGAAACAAACACCCTCTGAACCCATTTTCTTCAAACTCAAAGCATTACGATCAAACTCAATGGATCTCTTCTCAAAAACCTTAAACTTTCTCTCGTACTCAGCATTCACCATCCTCATTGCATCAATTTCATCCTGTTTCTTCTTCAACTCATCATTCAACTTCAGATTCTCCGAAATCAGCAAGCTTTTCTCCTCTTTCATACGCTGTTCACTGTCCTTCAATGTTTTGGCTACGTATTGAAACTCGAGTGAGAAGAACGATGATCGGAGCTGAGAAACGAGCTCCTCCGCCGTCGGATTTTCCGATTCCGACCGACGATCGGCTAATGGGTTGTCTTCGAAACCCATTTTGCTAGGAGGGGAGGCCGCCGATGTCGTCGGTGGGGGGAGGCCGCCGATGTCGCCGCCGGTGAGGGAGGCCACCGGTTAGGGAGGTCGCCGCCGGTGAGGGAGGCCGCCGGCGAGGGAGGTCGCCGCCGGTGAGGGGAGATATTTGGGGAGGATGTGGGGGCTGTGGAGAGGAGAAAAGGATTGAAGTGGAGAAAATTATAGGTTTTTTAGAGAAGAGTTTGATGAAATGTCTTCCCGCCTGAAGACACTAGTCTATGTCTACACCAAGAAGACTTCGCGCAGACGTTTTTTAATGAAACGTATTCCAAAAAACAAACAGTCTGCGCACTCAAAACCTCTTCCCGCGTCTTCATGCGCGCAGATGAAGAGGTGAGGAAGAGGTTTTCTTAAAAAACAAACACCACCTTATTCAATCAACGTTACTTCCTATGCTATGTGACACCAACTTACAACAAACACTTTTACAGTATTTTCGTTAAATTAAACGAGTGAACGTAAACATGTCGTTTGTCTCTAACCCTTCATGACTTTCAACGTTTGAGATGAGTTGAAGCATGAGAAAATCATGGAAAACGTTCCCTCCAACAACAAACCAACCAAACTCTAGAACAATCCTATAAAAAAAAACACATTTTTCCATTTGGGTCTTCACCTTTCTCCATCAAATTGGATTCTTCCAGAAATTCTTGAAGAAATTAGGGCCTTCTTCTTGATTTCACCAGAAGAAGAAGAAGGCTCTGTTTCTTGAATTTCTTCATCTTGTTGTAAGATGTTTAGGTTTTCTGTAGCGGCCCTTCAATTCATCGAGCTGCTCGTGAGTTCCATCGTGCATTTGTCATATGGGTTTTACATCTTTAGCTCTGCTGTTGCTGGTGATCTTTCGTTAGCTTTGAATGATCTGTTCTTCAAGTCCAATGTTGAAGCATCGATTAGGGATTGTGGGTTAGCTTCCTCTGCAAATTCTGATGATGATCTGCCCCCAATTGTGCTGGTTCATGGGATTTTTGGATTTGGAAAAGGGGTAATTAGTTTCATCATCAAATTCAACTTATATGTGATTAATTGATTGATTCTTTATATAAACATAATATTATTTTGAAAATTTGTTACAGAGATTAGGGGGATTATCTTATTTTGCTGGGGCAGAGAAGAAAGATGAGAAGGTTTTGGTGCCTGATTTGGGCTCATTAACCAGTATTTACGACAGGTTTGGTTGTTAATTTGCACGCGAATCTTCGGTTTCTTGATGTTATTATGTTATGTGTTTGTGAAGATTATATGGATTTTGATGATGGATGATTGGGTTTGTTTTAGGGCTAGAGAATTGTTTTATTACCTGAAAGGTGGGCAGGTTGATTATGGTGAAGAACATAGTAAAGCTTGTGGGCATTCTCAGTTTGGAAGGATATACGAACAAGGTTAGGTTATATCGTAAAATTGGATGTTGATTGTTGGTTTTGAATCAAGATTCTGAAGGATTTTAATGAAAATTGATAATATTTGGTTTGATGTTTATCAGGGAACTACCCTCAATGGGATGAAGATCATCCTATTCATTTTGTTGGGCATTCGGCTGGAGCTCAGGTGATTCGTTGTCTGCAACAAATGTTGGCTGATAAGGTTCGTTTTTGCTTTGGGATATGTACATGTTTTCAATTTATGGTGTTTCGATTGTGTAGTGAGTTTATGTGATTGAAGTATCTTTTGAGAAACGCGAATTGTTGTATATTTGTGAATTTGCAGGCGTTCAAAGGATATGAAAACACTTCGGAAAACTGGGTGCTAAGTGTGACATCTTTATCTGGTGCAATGAATGGAACTACTCGAGCTTACTTGGATGGAATGCAGTAAGTTTGATCTCTCTGTTTCTTGATATATTTACTTGTTGACCGATAAGAATACAAAATAATGCGTACTCATATCCTGTTTATAACGCGATAAGATTGGAATTCTATGAAACTTGAAATCATTAGCTCTTCATCCAAAATAGGAGGGTGAAATTCATAAAAAGTAACCAGCTTTAGTTTGATTCTCTTTTAGGTAACCAAATTTTGTAAGGTGAGAAAAAATGTTACAAGTTATATACTCTTTGTCAACACCACTTTAGAAAATATAGCCAACATGGTCAAAATTTATTTTCACACCAGCTATCGTTCTGCCATGTCATCATTTTGGTGTTTTACGGATGAGATAGCATAAATCAAAACTTTTGAAGTTGGTTATTAATACTACTACTATAGATAAAAAAAATTAAAATTCACTTCTGCTTTAATGAAGGTTGTAACCTGTTATAAAAAATTTGATAAAGTTGGTCATTTTTTATGCAATTAGCCACCAAAACTATTGCTAAATTCAAGAGGAAAAACACTTTAAGAGTTTAAGTTTCAAATTTATCCATCAAACCTTGTTTATTAGGCAAGAAGACGACGAGAAATCCATGAGATTTGATTTCTTTAGTGTTTAATTCAAAATTTATTTGCTAAAAACACCTCAAGATGTTTAAAATTATCCATCATTTGCCATGAAAGATGGAGATTCTATAAAAGTTCAAATCATTAGTTCTTGATTTAAAACTAATACTCATTCATTACACCAAACATGAGTCAGAAAATTCACACGTCGAAATTTTTATTTTTTTATTTCAGGCCAGAAGACGGGAAATCCATGAAATCCATATGCCTACTCCAATTATTACGTGTTGGAGTTATTGTTTATGATTGGATCGACATTCCAATTCTAAAATATTATTACAATTTTGGGTTTGATCACTACAACATGTCATGGAGGAAAGCTGGCGTTTGGGGACTTGTTGATTGTCTTCTCGGAAATTCAGGCCCGTTTGCTTCTGGTGATTGGATCCTTCCTGATCTAACGATTCAAGGGTCGCTACGTCTCAACAGCCATCTAAAAACCTTTCCTTGTACATACTATTTTAGCTACGCAACAAAACGTACTAGGAATTTCTTGGGTTATACGGTACCTTCGAATGTACTAGGGATCCACCTGTTGCTTTTTATCAGAGTCTTGCAGATGTGTCAATGGAGGCACCCACCTGATGTCCCTCCACCTTTCAAGGGCTATAGGTTGGTTAAATTTCTTTAAAAGTTTACAACTTTTTTTTATAAAATAGTGTATGTATAACATTTAATGAATTTTGATTTTTAGGGATGAAGAATGGTGGGATAATGATGGTGCACTAAATACAGTGTCCATGACACACCCAAGGTTTCCAGTTGAACACCCTAATCGATTTGTGGTTGAAGATTCTGAATGCCAGCCTTTGCAACCGGGAATTTGGTATGATCTATGTTTAAATTCGTTCAAATTCTTATATTAAGTGAAAATTTTGCTTCAAGATTTGTCTAGATGTGTGTTTTAATCGGGGTATAAAGACGACATATATGGCATTTTGCAGGTACTACAAGATTGTGGATGGGGATCATATTCTTTTCGTAGTAAACCGAGAAAGAGCAGGGGTACAGTTTGATCTGATATACGACAGTATTTTTGAACGCTGTAGGAAACACGCGTTTAGAAAGGTTCCAACAATGCCAGACCATGTACAATGAAGAGGTTAGCTGCTATACATACATATGAAATTTGTAATTAAGCTGTGTATCGATTTTCTTTGGATAGAATGATGCATATATGCATCACTTTTGTACAGCTATGAATTCGTTTTGTATTGTATGTATTCAGTTTCACCCCCTTCTATCATAGCCCATATGCTTCATTATAGTATTCCTGGTGTACAGTTAACTTGCCAACCATCTTGACCTATGTAGTTAAAGGTGCATAAGGTGTAGGTGAGACACAGCCATAGCGCCTTGCATCCATCAAGGCGCTTAGGCCAAAACTGCGCCAAAACTCATCTGCAACATCTAAAAATGTCCCGGAATATGTCTGAACTAACCTAAACAACATAAAACATGTTTAAAACTCCTAAGAATGGTGTATTTATATGGCCAGTCTTGCTTAAAAAGCCATTGTTTATAAAACATGCCTGACGTCTAAACCTTGGGCTCGCCCTTTGAGCCTTGAGCGCACCTAACGCCTTTGACGACTAGACCATGAACATACATAATAGAAGTGTGACAACTGCTAAACCTACGCTAAATATAATCGCCAAGTTGTGATCCTTTCTTGATGAAGTGAGAACAAGAAAACTGATGCCAAAGTACGTAAACATATTAAAAGGTTGAGGGGTGTTTTGGGGCTGCTTACATATTTGCTTATTGCCTCTGAGAATAAGCAGTTTAGGGTTATTAATTTCAAACTGCTTTTTGGAAACAACGTATTTAACTTGCAATCAATCAAATAACCAATCAAAACATAATAATAATAATAAGAAAAATGGTTTTAGTAAGCAATACACATGATATGTTTATATAACCTCCAAGAACACCAACCTCTATGAACCGCGGTTTTTAAGTCAAAACATTGGCTCGATTGCACTTGGCCATTGGCTGGTGGCAATATGGGAAAGTGTATTGTGTGGTTCAATTGTATACCTAACCAGTTTCAGTACGCCCACAAACACAAATGCACCGTGGCCTTTGTATTGTGCGTGGGCTTTGTATTAGCTTATAGTATTAGAACGTATGATGTTCTTTTACCGAATACACGGTGTCATATAGGTATGCTATCGTACTGTATGCATTTTGGCAAGAGCACACGTTGTCAGAAGATGATCTTGGCTGAGAGTGTAGAGTTGCAAGGTTTTGATTGCTTAAAGCAAGTGAACAATTTCAGTTGATTGGTTTTGAAATTTTAATGTATCTAAACATACTTCTTTTTGTTCTCTCCATCTTTTTCAGTAAATAAAGGCTGTCTTTGTGATTAAAGTTTACGCCAATTCTTCTGATCTGAATTTTGTCATGGAAATTTTAAACGGGCCAAATTTAATAGTTCATTAAAGTTAACAAAAGATGATGATTTCACTAACCCATCAATGGCAAGATCCGGGAGTAGGATCCTAAATAAACATGATCGATGGGAAGCACAAATCATCAACTTCATGGCTCATGTCAAATTGCATTGTAAATGTGGTATAGTCAGTCATACATACTGTTGTTCATGGTCACTGGTACTACAACTTCATGGTTCGTGCTCAAGTTTTTGTTTATACGATATAGGTTAGTATTATGTAGCTAATGACAAAGGCATAAGAAAGGAAAATCAGAATCAGAACTTTACTTATCGATATTGCTGCAGTTTTGCAAGGACTAGAATATGGCTACAAGATCAACTCATCTCCAAATTCATTTACGACCTTCTGTACCTTGCTCAGCATTTCTGTTGGCATCAGATAGAAATCAAAACTTGTAAATTATATTGAAAAGAAGAACATCATAAAACATTCTTATCAAACTCGGTACAAATAAGGCATTTATTGTAGTTTCCATGGTATGGATGGGAGACCATGATGATGAGCTTAAAGATACTGGTTCAAAATTTTCAAGAAATATCCTTTGCTTGGTAAATAAGGTTAGCACATACCTTGAAAGGAAGAGTCTCCCAGATATTTCTGTGGAGTACAATCGAATCAGTCATTGCATTAGCAGTTACAACATTATAACATACCAGGTAAATGAAGTAGACAACCATCAAAATATTAATACCATGATATCCTTTTTGAGACTGACTTCCTCTGGATCAGATGGTTGCAATGCTGTCATGGTAAATTACAGATTCATGTTATGAGTATCAAAATTCTTACTCTTTCTTTTTCCGTGCTGCCCAATCTATCCACCTTAAAGAAGAATAAGGGTAGTATAGGTGGAAAAAAGGGTGGTCGGATAGGTTTGGTAATGGATCAAAATGGGTCAGGTACCCTTAAACATCTTTTCGTTCTCTTTTTTCTGAACTTATTAACAGTTGATGTATTAAATTTTATTTAAAATCTATCTATTTTAGTAGACTTAAGCATGTAAATACCATTTCAACCCATTTTTCCCTGTTTAAATTTGGTATGTAGAATTCAAAAGTATACCCGTTTAACAAGTTTGACATGATACATCTCCCAAATGAAACTACTTCTATGTTGTTGGGTTAAAATTGTTACCTTTGAGAATAAATAAAGGTACAAGTTATTATCCATATATTCTTCCGGAGGTAATGTCCACTTTTGCACAAAATAAAAGAATATAAAAAAACACACCTAGTTCAGGCACACGGTAGCAGTTCATCAGTAATGATGTGAAACTAGGAGGAAAAGCAGAGAGCTTTTCTTGAACGTCCTGACTTAAATGATTTGAGTTTAGGCTGCTGCCATCATAGTTCTCAGTTGGGTACAACGGTTGGATATAAGTGTCAGCAGAAGCTCCTATTGGACTACAGACCTGTAATGGTCTGCACCAACAGTTAAATTTCAGTTAGTCTGCTTACATTTCGGCTCTAGTCTATCAATCTAGTTGTAGACTTGAAAGTGAGTTATCACATTCTCCCCCACCTATACATGGGTTCACAAAATTCTGCAGAAGTGCTTATCGGGTCCCAGTCTTGTGTTGGTCTGCAAAAATAAACCAGTTATAAGCTAAATTCAATTAATGACTAAGTGATTGACTTTTTAAACTATGGTGCTTGGTTTTCAATGAGAACAAACCAAGTAATTTTCTTATTTATTTTCATTTTCATCTTCACCATTTATCAGAAATTCTTTGTGCTAACCGTATTATCGTTTTCTCGCATTATCACAGGAAGGTGATTAGTTGGCAATGAAATGTGGGCATTGTATTCTCACCAACCTATTTTCAGCTTCAAAAGAAGGGATGATCTCTGATTCAGATGATGTTTTGGATTTAGAGATGCCACATGTAGACCCATTAATCCTTTCATGCCCAAAGGCTTCCTACACAACAAAAGATGAAATTACACTTGTTCCAAGCAACCAGGAGAAGGGAGAGAAAGGGGTGAAGCTTGAACCTTTAAAATATCTATAAATCTTTCAGTCTCATCAGTTGTGAGAAATCGCACAGCAAACTTTTGAACCTGCAAACAACAAAGTGCATCTGAAACTTCGTTGTTGTGTGAGTGTAACCATTGGTAATAATGAGGAAAAACTGAGATGGATGGAAAGGGTTTGATACAGTTCAATGCTTTTTCCATTAAAGTTCATGGGTCACCCCACTGAGAAAATGAAAACCACAGCAGATTTTGGTTGCAGGACAGGACACACATATAAGAACAAAGGATAAAGTTGGCAGATACAAACAGAATGAGCATATTTGAGTGTCTTGCCTGGCCTACTTGATCTTTGTAACTCATGAATACAACTTTGCTACCCCTAGGAGAGTATCCGGTCAAACATGAGACCTGAGGCCAGGTGAAATGTAGCTTTGAAATGTAATGCTCTTCCTGGAATGATTCAGTACCCAAAGTTTCGTTATGTTAATGCTAAGTTATGATAAAATGCATAGTAAACAGACCATACAGTCACAAATGGTACAACATAACCATAAGACAAACGACCGATGGAGTTGCAGGAAATGAGTAAACAAACTAATGCCTGGTTGCATCACATATAGCGTTACAATAGACGCAGGATTTGAAGCCTTCCCATGTACAACAGCTAGCACACAACATTTTTCCTTCACTTGTCTTAAAAACAGATCCGAGCCAACAATTTGGGGCATGATTAGTAAACACAAAAAAATCCTATAACATTAATTGCAGTTCCATCATGTATATTCATAAATCATATCTTACACTAACTTGATGGTGTATTAAGACCACTGCTCATGATTTAGCTATAACATTTCACGAAGCTGATAAAATGAAAGGCAACATGAAAACCAACAATGTTGTATCGACTCAACTGAAGATATCATAAAGCAAACGATATTAATAGACACTTAACAACAACACACAGATTAACTTGAAACATCAACGTTTAATAAAAGTCCACAAATCTACAGCACGTGATTACTACTCTAATTATGTACAACATCACCGCACTGTGAGCTACTCATTACACAACCAACATCTGAAACCTTTTCTGGAACGCTCTCTGCTCCAGTAAACAGCGTTTATGAACGAACCAGTGGAACCTAAGAATCAGCCTACTGAATCGTCGATCTTATCTGGTTCAGAACAAATTATGTTACGAACGTGTATCAAACAATCAACTCGTTCACAATTAAATAAAATCAATTAACAAACATAGATGATAGATCATCATACGATTTACACCTCATCGGCATGATAACTGTTCCAATTCGTGATCAAATACAAGCACAATCAGAGTTCAAATAATGCGAATGATGATACTAATTACTAAATCAGTTCGAAGCTACAAAAACGAGAGATCTAAAAGAGCAATAATAAACAGATAACTCACGACGACGTTGTCAACGAGAGTAACAGTGAGGATAACTGTGCGATAGGTATCGGAGTAATCGGCGGTGGTGGTGAGCAATCTGAGAGAGGCGAGAGAAGTGAAGGAAGAAATCCAGGAGCCTTTGGTCTTCTTAGAAAGGGGAACAAGTGAGGGATGCTGTGCACCGGCGGTGGAAGGAGGACGGCTGAAGAAACGAGCATACTGAACCTCCCATGGATCTCCGATTGCGACGGTGGTGGTGGTGGTGGTGATTGACATTGTTCCGGTGGATTGATGAGATTCAGATACCTCCATGCTTTCGTATGGTTTCTGCACTCACAGTTGTTTGTTGTGTGATCGAACTTTGAATTTGTTAAATGGTTGTATTGTTTGGTACCAGTGTACCACCACGGTTAGTCGGTTACACATGCTGAATTTGCTTTTCGTTTCCTTTTTGTTTATTAGTTTCTTTATTATTTATAAATCTCGGGGTTTTTGTGCGGAACTTTGATGGTTTTTTTTTTTTCTTTTTCAATTTGTAAGAAGTATTAAACTATCCATGTATCGTAATTGGGATGTAATCTCGTGTTTTGTCGCGGGATTGGTTGCTGTGGATTACAAACGATTCATTTACGGTAGGTGCTGATTCGGTTCGTTAAAAATACAAAAGAAAAAAACATGTGAAGATTTATCTAAATACATGTTTAGTTATATTTTACTTAAATAATGTGGAGGGCATAGAGTTTTTTTTTTTTATTCTTAATGTACGCGGTGTAGCAAACGAAATAGAAATCCAAAAATATAGTCGTAGTGTAAGTAAAACAGTATTAAAACGAGAGTAACAGATAAACAGATAACTCACGACGACGTTGTCAACGAGAGTAACAGTGAGGATAACTGTGCGATAGGTATCGGAGTAATCGGCGGTGGTGGTGAGCAATCTGAGAGAGGCGAGATAAGTGAAGGAAGAAATCCAGAAGCCTTTGGTTTTTTTTTTATTCTTAATGTACGCGGTGCAGCAAACGAAATAGAAATCCAAAAATATAGTCGTAGTGTAAGTAAAACAGTATTAAAACATGTTCGTTTTGATTTTTTTTTTACCACGTAATGCCCAAACTCATGTAACCAATTGGACAGGAGTGACTTTGTTATTAATCTTCGCATTCTTTATAACATATAATAATCATTATTTTCTTATTTTTTAATTTTCTGTTATCCTAAAAAGTTTAAATTCGGCTTACGGTAGGAAACTGAGGAAAGCTCATGATGGGGTAGCCTTAGGTAGCGATATTCATCAACACCTGTTTATCAAACATTTAAAAAAACGACTCTATTGTCGTCACCCACTGGCTTTTTACAGAAGATTCTGATAGTAAATAAAAAAAGTATTTTAAATGATGCCTTTTTATTTTGAAACATAGATGATAGTACATCAACATCAATCAATAAGAGCCAAGCCAACTTTGAAGAATACTCTGCACTTCAAGTTGAAGGTGGTGGTGGCAAACGGATGTTGAAATTTTGTTTTTTGTTCGGTTTTGGAGATGGTGGAGATGGTGCTGTTCTTAGCTCTCTTTGGCTACGCGAAAACATGATCCTTTGTCGCCAAGATGGAGTCAACTTTTGCGATCCTTCATTATAATTACAATTATCATATGTTCACATGATCATATTACTATACAAGAATATTGTATAAAACCAAAAAAAATATCTTGAAATTGAATAAATAAGCGAAATGAATAAGAAGTTATAAGTTACAAACATCATTTAAAACACTTTTTATTTTATATTTAGGCTTCAAATAAAAGAACATTGTCATTTGTAGTGAAGACTCAACACAAATTTTTTTAAAGGAAACTGCTCTTAACTATTTTGTCGAAGATGTCTCATATATAGATTGAAAAGATTTGCAATTTAGCTA
This sequence comes from Flaveria linearis, assembly GCA_024085815.1. Taxonomy (NCBI): domain Eukaryota; kingdom Viridiplantae; phylum Streptophyta; class Magnoliopsida; order Asterales; family Asteraceae; genus Flaveria; species Flaveria linearis. The sequence goes on from CM044012.1 coordinate 66,212,299, forward strand.
TTTTAATTAGATAGATACCGAAAATGTATCTACAAATTTGGAACCTTACAACAAAGTTAATGATCAGCTTACAACAAAACTACAAATTTAATTAATAAATTGGAAACTGTTTTATATATGATCAATCATATCAAATAAGCTAACTAAGATAACTTACCTGATACAGAAGAAACGACATGAAATGATAGTAGTAAGACAAACACCATAACTATTAGTTTTTGAGGGAATCTGCAGGCCATCTTCGTTTTCATGAGTTTATGTTTATGTTGGTGTGGATTTATTTATATGCTGTCATAGGTTGAGTTTAATTTGAAAAAGTCAACTATTTGATGATTGGCTTTTATGCTATATTCTGTATTAAGGAAAAGTTGACTTTTTCAATAAATAAAAAAGTTTTTAAAATTTCTAACTCACCTCATGGGTTCATGAACATCTCGTTAGAGATGGTCTAATGATCAACGGAGTCAAATTTTATTTTTGTATTCTTTACGTATATATTGTAGCAGCTCCGGTCCCTGTAAGTTTTGCACCATCTAAGATGTCGAGTTGATCATTCTCCTCACCTTTTTCCTTATTCAACTCTAGTACAATTTTGATCAAATATGTGTTGTAAAACATTATTATAGATAAGACATGTTAAATACAGTATACGGTCTTTGGTTGCTATATAAGCTTCAAAGATGATTACTGTGTACAAGAATATAATGTTTGTGCAAGTGACATCGTATATTTTGTTATTGAAAAGCACATATAGCTTACATCTCAATTACTTATAAATACATAATTTAAGAGGCTCCTTCTATTTTGTAATTACGAATTCTGTTCGGCTTTGGGGATGGTGGACGCGACGCGGTTCTTAGCTCTCTTCGCTTCTCCGATGCCACGACCACTTGTTGCCGAGCTTGAAGCAACGCTATTGATATTGGAGCATATTGGAAACGATTATCTAGTTAATTAACACACCATTAGTTAATAATAATTAATTTCAAAGTACTAGTAACACAAGTACTTATAAAGTTTTACAATTGATAACGTACCTGAAATCTCTATTACTATATAAAACATATTGGATGGGTAGTATTGTCATTTCACCATGTTTGTAAGACGCCATACCAAAGGTCACCAGCTACATTCATGCTACTCTTCACTTTTTTTCCATTGATGCCCTCATTTACTTCTTCTTGATCACAAATTCAGCCAGAAAATTTGAATAATCAAATATCTTCTCCTCCCTCAATTGAATCGCAGTAAACTGAATCGCACACCAGTTTCAATCTTCTCTTCCTTCCTTAATTCTGTGATTCCCAATCGACCCACCGGTATCTGACATTAAATTGCATTCAATCGTCATTCAAAGGCAAAGCATTCAATTGCAATCCAAATGCTACCACTACAGAGGGCATCAATAGTCGGTTACGAATCCCTTCGATTAACGATTACAAGCCCTTTCTCCTTCAATGGCAGGTCAATCATCAATCCTCTCTACTATAACATCTGCTATGACATCACCTTCATCAAGTACACTCTCCTTGCTCTTCTCCCTGTCCCGTGGGTGTATATGAGGCTTGTGATTGTCGTTATGAATCAGGGACGCACCGGTTTGGTTAATCTCATACATCGGTAACTTTCAAACGCCTGGGTTTTTGCTTTGTCGATTGCGATTGCTATTCATGTTTCTGATTTTGCTGTTAAGTTGATTTAATTTCTTGTTGGTTGATTTCTTCTAATACATTTTCCTGTTAATACAAAAATGTCCGGGCATACTGATTTCATACATGGGCAATTTTTCATTTGTTTGATTGCTTCTAAGTTGATTTAATTTCCTGTTGATGTTGGGTTTAAGGTGTAATCGATTAGATGAGCACTGGAATTTTTCTGCATTTTATCATTTATGGTTTTGTTTCATTGTTATTAGTTCTTTTGAATTGAAACCTATCAATGCTCAAAAGCTAATGATGAAGAAGAATCAACATGTCAAAAGCTAATGATGAAGAAGAATCAACATCAAGAGCATATAATTTTGCTACAGTCAAGTATACTGGACCAACTACTTTCACAAATTAATGGGTTTGGATCATGGTTTTAACCATCATTATAAACATTTTTTACGTATATTTTGCATAGGTACAATTTTTTAGAAGACATGGAGCAGATCATAAGTAATACTCCAATATGACATGCTAATCAACTTTTCTCATAGTGGACTAGAAGTTAAATGAAGCATTGTCTTTCGATTTCACTTCTACTAGGAGTAGTTACAGTTGGTATGTGTCATAGGTACCTCAGATCATCAACAATTACCCAGTAAAATCTTCTAAATATCTTCCTATAGGCTTTTTGACATGGATAGCAGGTAATATTTATAGATGTGCAATTGATGTTTTGTTGTATCATGATTTTACAATTTGTTATGGAGAACCACTGCAATGCTAAGCCCTTAAATAGGTTTGATTACACTAGGTTGATTAATGTGTAGTTGTATTTCACTTTCGTATGTATGTCAAAATACTAACTTGGGCATTAACTTGATTACAGGAGAAAAAGGGTTTATTTGATTCAGTGAACTATGGGATCGAGGGTAGAGAGGTATCAACATCAGCATCGCGATCTTGTGCCATTAGCTGCACTGATCAGTAGAGAAATGAGAAGTGAGAAGATGGAGAAACCAACTATTTGATATGGCTGTGCAACTCAATCAAGGAAAGGTGAAGATTATTTCATGATCAAAACTGATTGCCAAAGAGTTTATGGTCATCAGTCATCAAGTTTTTAATGTAATATTCTTCCTTAGTTTGAAAATTTGAAATTCCATACGATTATGAGGATTTGGTATTATTGTTCCAATGTTTCACTAATGTGCTTTCAGTTTATAAAATAACATCATATATAATTTGCCAACGTATTGAGTTTAAGCTTTTAAACATATCAAATTGGCAATAACTTCTTTGATTAGTTTGAACATTATATTTTTTATAAAAAGCTGATTTAGATGGCTTGATAGTTGACTTGTAATTTTGAATCCACCAAGAATAATCAGTTTGAAACTATCGATCTCAAACTGCTTATTGAACCCAAAAATAAGTATAAGAGCGTAAAGACTTTTCTTCATCCGAACACTCGGAAGCTCTTATCTGCTTTTTTAGTAGTTAAGTTGTTTAAATAAACAATCCCAAACAACACCCGTTAAAGTTGAATGCTTTAAAGCTATCTTCAATGTATTAGTAGTTTGGTAACCGTTTGTGTTTCATCTTTTTTGTTTTGTTCTATTTGATGTACAGTCATCATCACTTTTTGTATGGTATCTTGGGGATTGGGATAGTAGTCAATCACTTATTTATATGTTTGAAAATTTAGCAGTGAACTGCTTATGTGATTATGCATTTTTCATTAATATGAATCGATTTTACATCATTGGGATATTTTGTTGAAATTACTATGGCCATTGAAGCAATTGCTGCTTTAACTTTGTTTTTGTACCCTGGAAAGTTCAACTTTGTTGTTAATGTTTTCCCCTTCTTCTGTTTCCATTTTGGCTATAATTCAGCGGCAATACAATGTCTAAAGCGAAAGAAACTATATGAACAACAAGTTGAACAACTTGCAAATTTTCAATTGCGTATTCATGATCAGGTGCCTTTCTGATCAACCACCTTAAACTTTTCTATCTGGTTTTATTCTCATGTATAGTCGTGTCAAAATAATTTAAATGTATTCTTGGGCACCAGATGATAATGCTAAAGGGTGCAAAAGCTACCACAGAGACTGTGGATGCTTTAACAATCGGTGCTCAAACAATGAAGGCAATGCAGAAGGCAATGTAAGCTCCAAACTATTACACTTAACATGCACACATATATGTTGTTTATTGTGAGCGAAAATTGGTCATTAAGCATTTTATTTTAGGGTGGTCTTTATATTCCATGAGAACAATTAAAGATATGAATTATGATTGCGGGTCACATATCATGAGGGGGACAAAATGGAGAACTGGGAATGCAAGAAAATGGTATGAACCACCATCTTTTTATAATATTTATGCATTTTGCATATGCAGGAACATTGATGATGTTGACAAAACAATGGATGAAATAAATGAGCAAACCGAGGACATGAAACAAATTCAGGAAGCATTGTCAACACCTATTGGTGCAGCAGCTGATTTTGATGAGGTACTTTGTTCAATTGGTTGTAAATACCTCATGGTCATATGATTTGTCAACTTGTATAGTAATATTATGTGGAATTTTTTCATGTCATGTGAGAAGCTCAAGCCCTAGATAGAAATATGAAAAAAATGTTCATATGCTACAAAATGCTACTTGATGCTGAATTTGTTAAGTAATTGTTATATATCGTGTACATGAATAAATGCAGGATGAATTGGAAGCTGAACTTGAAGAATTAGAAGGAGCAGAGCTGGAAGAACAACTTCTCCAGCCTGCCACAACTGCTCATGCGGTGCCACTGTACGTCCCTGCTGGCAAGCAACCAGCACGTCCATCTCAACGCCAGAACACAGCTGAGGAAGATGAACTTGCTGCGTTGCAGGCTGAAATGGCATTACAAACAGGTTGATTCCTTAATGTACAAGTTACACAGTAGATAACTTAGGTTTTGATCCTTGATTATGAGATTTGAACAATGCATAATGTTGTAATTGTCTGATGACATTTTGTGTACTCTTGCAGTTTCACTTTCATTTGGATATAGATCTGGAAGATTAGAGTGCCTTTAATCATTCTCCATGGTGGTCAAGGGATATAACATGGCGAATGACATGTAAAGATATAATTATGATTTGAAACGAGATGATGGTTCTTTTTCGGCTTCCTTAGTTGTGCTGATAGTATTTGCTACCAGGATAATGGATGTGAATAAGAGAACTATTGAGCAGAATCATTTGGTTATGTTTGACAACATTCAAAATATTTGAAAGTATCAGTATATAAGAGTTGACTTGTATACTTTATAAATTCAAACCAACTTCAACCAACCAACTAACAACAATCTCACCCATAGCAAATTTGCTGAGAGTTTTATAATTTTCTATCCTACACTTTTGATTTAATTTACGAACATCCCAAATTGGTTTTTTTCATTTTAGGCTTCTATGACTATTATTTTATTTATGTTGGGTGCATGTTGAGATTACTTATATCATTTGTTTGTTTGAGGTTAATATCTATGCATGAAAAACATATCCTTTCTTCCTAAAGAGGAGGTATGCTTCATACTTCAAAGATTTGTTTTCTATATTGACTTTCATGTGCTAACAGTAAGTTTATATCGTGTTTAAAAATAATATAAGTATGTGGATGTATGCTTTTTCCACCAATCTAATTTATTGCCTACCTATGAGGCTTTAAGTTCATTTTTTTTGCATCATGATTCCTTTAACGTTCATAACCAAATATAATGTAGGAAATCATGACTTAGTTAAGGTTATACAAATAAAACACAGTACCATGATAAAAAGCCTCTCATTATTATTGGAAAATGCCTGACATGTTGGAGGATGAAGACGAGGATGAAAAAGTTATTCTTAATGGTGAATTTGATGTAGACTACAAGTGATAAAAATCCGCAGCAACGCGCGGGTAGACTTGCTAGTGATAGTATAAGCATGAAGTAGTAGACAAACGAGTAATATAATTACCAATGATGGAGTAAACTTAACCATTTTGGGTTTCATAAGCTTTTGTTTGTTTGTTTTAGTTTCTTGTCTTCAAATGGGTGTGTGTAAGTTGACTTTTAAAATGCCTAACAGATTTTCGCAATGTTGTTAGGACCGGATCGGACCGGCCGGTCCGACCGGTTCGACCGGGATTCGGAGGCCTGTCCGGTCCGGTCGAGGGTGGTTCGTTTTTGGAGCGTTGAACCGGCCGGTTCGAACCGAGTCGGCGGTTGGACCGGCCAACCGGTTCGGGTCCGACCGGATTTTGATTTTTTTTTTTTTTTTTTTTGATTTTAGTGGGTAAAAACGGGGTGTTAAACCATAAATTAGTACTTTGTATATACAAATATAGTTAAGTTTTATATATAACTATAAAATATATGTATAAATCATATATAAATTACTTATATTTAATTACATATATAAATATAATTAAAATATAGTTAAATCCGGTCCATCCGGTCCGACCGGTCCGACCGGTCCGACCACCAAACCAGTAAGCCGTCCGGTTCGACGTCCGATCCGGTTCTGAGAACAATGGATTTTCGTTAGGAAGTATTGTCTTTGATAAAAAAAAATAAACAATAAATAAACTACCAAATGGAATCTCCTACGTAGTGAGCTCTTTCTTATTGTTAACGTGTCAGTCAAGCTAAAGTTTGTATTTAAAACACAACAATTGTTAGTTAAACTGTTCAATATAATTAATTTTCTCTTAAAGCACCAAACAAACCAAAACATCAGGTAAGATATTCAATTAAGTGTCCTGTATGTGGGCAAAAGCAATATAGTGGCAAATCTCTCTTTAGGTTAAACAATTTTAAAGTTTAGAGAGGATGTGAATTAGTCGTTTTAAAAAATAATACAATTTCAAACACATATTTAACGGAAAATGAAATTGTAAAAAGAAAAACTCCCCATTAATTACAGTGTCAATTTAAACATATATACCAATCTAATATGCACACATATTGAGATGATGAACAGCCTGTGCAACCAAATCTTTTAACTCAGAATACTTATTACCAACAGGTTTATATGCACCTTCTAAAGCTGTCAAAACTCTAGCTCTTTGAAACTGCTTATTGTTACCTGCGTGCATTGCAAGGTAACACAGAAGAACCAAAGCATGATACTGAGTCCTCTCATCCCCCCTCAACATCTTCATCACTAGTTGGACTCCTTCAAAGTCAACTACAGTCTTTGAGTGCTCTGCACGTAAGTAATTCTCTGGACAAGTGAACTTCCCAAGCGCGATGACTGATTCAGCCGCGACATCCGGGTTCATGTGACCAAGTTGCTTGACCAAGGGGCTGATGACACGAGTCTGTCTTGCGGGGAATGTTCGAGCCAGTTGACCAATGGCCCTGATGGCTGGAATCTTGATCACAGGGTTGTCTGATTCATTGATCAGTCTTATAAGCTGATCAGTTATTGCTCTTGCCGCAGGTGAGTTGTTCTTGAATGCTGATCTTCTAACATCAGGGTTGCTTTCAGCAAAACTTGTGATTTCCATTACTGTCATCAAACAATTAACCTGCAATTCGCTGGTTTCTTTATCGATAATCTTGGCTAAACAAAGTAAACCTTTTGTCTCAGTTATCCTCCTGCAATTAGCAAGATTGCCTCTTGCAAGCATCCATAATGCTGCAGAACAGTTGGTATTGAGCTCGAGTATTAAACGTGGCGTCTCCATTTTGCTTTCTTTCTTGTTCCTCAGCCAGTTAGACGAAGACAACGCCTTCTTGTTACCAAAATTCGAAGGCATAATTGAACCTCTATCCATCTGCTTGTGAATTTCAATAGCTGAACCAATGCTTCTCCTCAAGAACTTATTAACTTTAGCGCGATCATCATCAAATATGTTAATCGACAGCAATGTAACAAGTGTTTCAATCACATTCTCTCTAGCAAACCCCTCTTGACAACCACTATCATATTCCGCCATTCTAGCTATCAGTTTCGCAACTTCAACTTGAACCGAAGTATGCGAATTTCGTAAAGCCTGTGCTACAATTGGAACACCATGCTCATTGAAGATCTCCCTAGCCCTAAACTGATCATTACCCAAGTTAAAAAGCGCCAGAGCACCTGCAATTTGAGTTTCAGGTGACAATTCCTCTTTCAAAAGCTTCAACAATGGCGAAACACCACCTTCTTCTACAATAATCGCCTTATTCCGGTCACTATCACGGGCTAACGTACATAACTCATTTGCAGCATCTACTTTCAAATTGAATGAAGATAAATACAAAGAAGCTATACACGACCACACCCATGCTAAAATCGGATCACTACTAGCAATCGGCGGTAGAGTAAGAACAATACCTCCGGCGTCGTCTCCGGCGTCGAATATACTAATCAACCACTTCATATCACTAATCGAAACATCAAGTAGGTTAACCACCTTCCGAAAATCCGCAGCACCAACAATGCTCACAAACCGGCGAATGACGCCACGGTGGCGGCACTTCCGGACCAAAGTTAACGTACGAGTTAGGGTTCCGGCGACGTCGGGGAATATCCGGCGAACCGGCCGTTCGTACAAGGAAGTTGAATCGGCGAACCGTAGGGCGGACCGGAGGAGTTGAGATAAGCGATCAACTTGTTTGGCGACGTCGGCGCATTCTAGTTTGTGGTGTTTTGATTCGTCGACGGCGTGACGGATGCGGTCGGTGAGGATGATCGGAGATGAGAGGATTTGGTGTATGGGTGGTGGTTGGTGGTCGTGGTGGTGGTGGAAGATGTGTGGAACCATTGGTACGTGGTGGTTTGGGTTAGGGTGCGGTGGTCAGAGATTAAGATTGAATTTGAAGTTGCATTGTGGTGTGGTGTGGTGTGTGACAGTGTGAGAGGTTTTTGGAGGTTATTGACGGAGAATAATGTGGAGAAGTTGGTTTCGGTTTGAAAGATGGTGGAGTGCAACCGACGTGCTCAACTTAACTTCTTCACGGGTTCGGTTCGGTTCGCTGCCCCCCAATTTGGGTTTATTAGTTTAGTAGGTTAGTTCCCGTGTATTACACATATTGAATAAATAAAATATTAAATAATTAGTAACAAAAATTTATGCATTATAAAATCATATTTGAAGATAAAATATGATTATAATTACGTACAAATACCTATTTTAAGTAAATAAACAATTATGTATTTTTCTTAAACTTTTGTTTTATCAAAAAATATGATTTTTATATAAAAAAAGTTATGAATTTAAATATTTTGTTTTAAGGAAAATGATTTTTTAAAGTTTGTTGTGTTCAGCATTTTATAAAATTTTTGTTTTTAAAAAGTGTTTTTTAATAAAAATAGGTTTTTAATTTATTAAATTATATATTTTTTAAATTTAAAAATAGTATGAGTAATATTCATAGTATTCAATATTATTTATTAATAATATAAAAAAATGATAAAGTAAGCATAATGACGCTCACAATTGTTTTACGTTTATTTTAGTTTTTTTATATGCTAAAAACCCATTAATTAAATGGATTATAGTTAGTAATAAACAAGAAGAGTTACAATATAATATTTTAATATAAAATATAATTAAATTTATATATAGTAGTAGTTCAACAAAACAGTTATACTATTTTTGACCACCTTATATAAACATAGTCATTTTTAAACATACGTTTAAGATATTAAAATTTAAATTTTTAATAAAAAACTTATTTTTTAAAACTCTGGTTTGTAATTATTCTTGTTGTTTTAGTAAGATAGTTTATAAAAAATTTCAGTTGTATATAGTTTTCTTAAGGCAAAATGCTTTAAAATATTTTGTTTAAAAAATGTTTAGTGTTTTTAAAAATTTCATATTATATAAAAGTTTAGTTTTTTATTATTTATACTTTAATTAAAAGATGTGATTTATAATTTTTTTTAATAAAATGTATTTTTAAAAAATATAGTTTGATTTAAAAAATATAGATAAGAAAGAGAAATATAACAATTAATAAAATTCATTTTAATAAGAGAGAAATTTGTATGAGTATTTAAATTAATGTAATACCCTTTTGGAGAGAAAACTAATAGTGTAGATGCCTAGAAAAATGATAAGTGGCAAAATAGTGGGTTAAGAGAATAACAAGTGGCAAAAGAAACCTTGCTTTATCAGATACTATAGATTATATAATAATAACTAGTTTTTTAACTGACATTACGTTGTCGCGACATCATGCGCGGCGTGATAATGTATAAATTACAATCAATCCAGCTTGTTTTCAAACTATATTTTCTTCATACGTATAGTGACTCGAACTTATACTGTTGAATGAGAACGCACTATATTTGACCCGACTTTTTTTCAAACAAAACTTATGTCAAAACATTTATATTTAACTAGTGTTTGAATTAGATTTACGTCGAAACGTAGAGTAAACGAAAATGTTTTATATTTGATCTGACATGTTTCCAAAACAAAACTTACGTCGAAGCGTTTATATTTGACTCAACTTATATTTGAATTTACGTCAACACGTAGACGTTTGTCAAAGCGTAGAGCCGTAAACATTTTTAAAACCAGGGGCGAAGCTTTTAAGGGGCCGGGGGGGCCGCCGCCCCCCCTATTTTTTCGTCCGTAGTGTTAATTTTTAATCAGATAGTGTAAATTTTTGGCTCGGTAGTGTAAATTTTTATATAAATATCGAGTTCGGCCCCCTGAAAAAAAATCATTTCGCCCCCGCCCCCCCTACAAAGTTGGTTAAGCTCCGCCGCTGTCTAAAACGTATATAAAGTTAAGCACGCTAACATTTTATGTTTAACTCGAGTCATTTCTAATTACGTCCAAACGTAAACGGATTTAAATTTCTATTGTACAATAGCAAAGCCGTAACTTTAGAAATTTGAGGGGTTCAATTTGATAATTTCCAAAATTTTAACAAAAACTTAGGGATAATAAGTGTCAATAGCTTCATTTTGGTTCCTGAATTCAAGAAGTAATTGTAACAAAATCTGTTTTGTACTACAGAGGCCCTTAATGTTCTTGGCTTCTCCAATCAGTGACCTTCCTTTGGCATGTTCCGGATATGAGTTTTGATTAACTTGAACATCCACTGATTTCTTGGGGGCCACATTTCTATTTCTATTATATATATATATATATATATATATATATATATATATATATATATATATATATATATATATATATATATATATATAAAGGCAATGTCGGTAGTGTGAGAGGAGGTTACTGTAGCTAACAGTACCTCCTCTCAAGCATAGTTTTATAACTCATTTCAGCCTCCTGTTCACTCTCTTTTCTCTGCCACCGCCACCGTCGAGTCTCCCTCCTGGTAGCCTCCCGTCCTGTTTTGCTGCTACCACCACAGCCAATTCCACCAGCCTTCGTGCTTCCTTTTTGCCCGCCAACGCCATTTCAGCGCTCACAATCATCTTGGGTCTCGAAGAACAAGCTTCAAGCTGAATCTGATGATGGGATTCGATTGGTGGATTGAGGTGAAGGGATAAGAGGCGGATTCTTCGGGTGGTGGGTTGTTCGTCGTCAACATGGTCGTTGAAGGTGGAATTGAGTGAAGGGGTTGTTGCAGATCACATGATTGATTAATTTATTGAATGGAGGAAGATGGAGGTTGAAGATGATGAATTTGTGTAAGGTGGGGGTGGTTAGGGTTCTTCTTCTTCCGATGGTGATGGGTCAAATCCAAACCCCAATCGGACGCAAGATCCACAGGAGTAGGGCATCCAGTGAAACCCTCAATCGGGGTCCGATCGTGTGATGCAGACACAGAGCAAACGCCGTGGGCATCCCAATCACAGTCACGGCAGAGGACGAGGTTGTCGGTGGAGCAACAGACGGCGGCCTGCGCCGCCCGGCAACCGTCGCAGATGAGTGATCGGAGGTGTTTTCCGGAAAGGGCATTGGCGGTGTGGACGTGGTGGTCGCAGAAAAAGCAGAGTTTGGCGGAGTCAGCACGGCAGAAGACGACGGTGATGTGGTGGTTGCAGTGGTCGCAAGGGGGTGGGAGAGTGTCGTCGTCGTCGTCTTCTCCGGTGGGATTGTTGGGTGTCGCGATTGATGCAGAATTAGGAAACTTATGGGGAGTTTGAGGAAGAAAATGATGAGGGTTTCTTCTTTTGGAAGGGCTCTGTGTGTTCTTTCTTTTTTGAGGAGACTATTTTAATCAAATATCCTGAGAGTGTTTGTAATTGCTAAAAAGGAGAATAAGTTGGTACCTTTACTCAATTAAACATCACTATATATATATGTATGCATATATGTAAAAATACCATACAACTAAACATTGTCTTATAACTATCAACACATGTAATAGTAAACCTTCGCCGCGAAGCGCGGGTAGAATTTTTAGTTCTTATTAATCCAAAATGTCGGTGGTTTCTTTTGATTTTTTTTATTTTTTAATTTTTTTGTATATTGTATATTGTATATTATATATATTTGATTTTTTTATTTTTTAATTTTTTTGTATATTGTATATTATATATATGTCGGTGGGGATTTTTTTATTTTATTTTTTTTATATATATTATATATTATATATAGCAAAATTAAGACATGCAAGGGAATTTAGCTTGCTGGCTTGTGAGCTCTTTCACTATACATAAGACCCGGGTTCAAGTCTAACATTCACTATACTTTAGGATTTTTTTATTTTATTTTTTATATTATATATTATATATTATATATAGCAAAATTAAGACATGCAAGGGCATTTAGCTTGCTGGTTTGTGAGCTCTTTCACTATACATAAGACCAGGGTTCAAGTCTAACATTCACTATACTTTGCATACTTTCTTAATCAACTTATATTTTAGTTTCTCATATAATAGTAGTAGTAGTTCAAATTATATCTATCTTAAAAACTTTATTATATAATATTACGTGTTTATTTTTATGTGTAAATTTTGTTTGAAACGAATTGGGTCAAATATTATAATTTTATTTCGTTGGTATAAGTTCGAGTTGCTCTATTTTTTGATGTAAAATTCGCTAGAAAATGTGTTAAAGCGAATGTAATCTATGTTTTATCATGTCGCCCATGTCTTTCCCGCACTTGCTTATTTTGATGTACATTTTGAGTTGTTATACGTTTTAACATAAATTGTGTTTGAAATATAGTCGATTTAAATAAAATATATTTTCATTTGATGGTACAAATTCGTGTTACTCCATGTTTTACGTAAATTTAGTTCGGAAACAAGTTGAGTCGATTATATTTTATACTTGATCATGACACGTACGTTCGCTGCCGCCGCAACGCGCGGCGAGTTAATCACTAGTTGACATTAAGCAACATATCCTTATAAGAAGAGTTTGCCATGTTGTATATTGATGTGGTAATAAGTTTATTAAATAAGGATAATTTAGGAACACTTACATAAAACATTTGTAATATATGCTTAAATAGTTATTCTAGGTATCCTATAAAAATAAAAAATAACTAACCTACTCATGGGTTTTAGATTATATAGCAGTAAAGATTATGCGATGAGTGAAAACAAACTCCTTCATAAAATATTAAAATCTATAGTAAGGTCATGGGGTATAGGGACTGCACATCAACGCTCGAAACATTACTGTGGTGTGGCCCTTTAATGCTCGTTAAACACCGATCTAAGGATGAGCATGAAGGGTCATAAGAAGGGGCGTGATGACTATTGTGGAACGGTGTTTTGACCATTTGAAATTATAAATAAAATGAAAAAAATAATTTCTTGTGTAAACCTAAAACCATTATTATTGTAACCACAACCCAAGCTTTGCTACAACAACCACAGGCGCTAACACAAACTCAAGAAGTTGTAATCAACTGCAAAATCATGTGCTTTTACAATGTTGTCCCTTATAATTTTCATATTTTACAAATTTTACATGTTAAGTTTCAGTCTAAATTTTACGAGTTAACACGTTGCAGCGTGAGTGTGTGGTTCAACTTTTCTATGTCTTTTCCCTCTGTTTAACAACCCCGTCGCAAGACGCTGGTCCTATATCGACTTACTTATTGTTATATATGTTTAACGTTTCGCATGTGTAGTTCAACATTTTTGTGTCTATTTTTGTTTGATTTCATTTATTTTTGTTATTTTTTTTAGTACGAGTATTTTTGGTGTTGGTGGTTACTAGTGTTATTGTATCATTACTGCTAATCCGCTACAAAACTGGGGCTTAATAGTAGTTCTAACTAAATTAAAACCTAATTTACTACATGACAAGCTAAAGCTACAAGAAGCATAAAATAACTATTGCATTTAAGCATGAGAAAATAGAAAATTAAGTGCATGGATAGTGGTGGACGTGGGTGTAGGACTTGCATGGATTTCTTTAACCTACATCAACCGTTGGATCAATGCTAACCCGTATACCCGATCCAAGTTAACGGGTTGGTGATCCGATATACAAATGTTGTTGGGGAGGTGTGTCCACATGGACGCTTGTTTTTATCTATATTATGTTTTATTATTGTTAATTTCTTTGATATTCATCTAATATATTTGATCATTTATTTCATAAATAACGGTATATCAGTAAAAAAAATATAACTCCAATAGTTATCATCCATATACTCTGAATACCATTAGTGTTATCAATTTTTAATTATAGAAACTACAGTTGTAATATACGAAATGAAGACTAATCTAACAAGAAGACACACAAGAATTATCCCTATTATTAACTCATTTATCATTGTAAAGGCCACGTGTTGTGGGAGAGAGCTCAATGTGAGGTTATCTTGTAATATTACGACATGTGATGCTGACCGAATGCTAAAAGGACACTAGGGAAAACTCTTAATCAAGTAATCAGAACATGTTGTGAATCGGTGATTAGAGCTCACTCACACCCTCTTGATCGCGTCCCTGATTGCGCTCCTTGGTTGCGGTTTGCACGATCAGGGTAGTCGGCCATGTGGCTCGCGCCCTGGTTCGCGGCTCCGACGGCACATAGCCTAATCAGGTACAAGTCTGAGACCAGAAAGGATAAATCAATGCAATTGAAGCAATTACATAGCCTAATAGAAGAGTTTCGCTCAAGATAACACTAATTTATGTCTAAATTTATGATTAAAATATTATAACAAACACATAAAAGTATAAAACTATGTTTGTTAGAACTTTAATAATTAAATTAAATTGCGTGACATCCTTGACCGATCCAGGTGTAACCCTCCCAGTATTTTACGTGCTCCAACTTCCAACGAATTCAAATTTATATGATATCAATCCAAATCCTCTGATTATCTACCAAGATGCAATATCCACCCCTATATTAATAATTTAACTCTACATTAGTCCCTTGGTTTTATACAATATTATTTTATAACCAAAGTAAAACTAAGCGATACGTGGCTACTATTTGTAGTGATTAGTCATCACCATTATTTATGATACACGAGACAGTTCGCTTATAACATTAAATAATTTATCTAATAATTGTTTATAAGGTAATTATAAAAAATAATACTTATACTAACAGTTATATTAGAGGCAAAATTACTCTCCAAATCGCTTCTAAAAGTAAAGAAAATAAGAACACAACACCATTATATCATTTTTTGAACACTAGATCCCGCTTAGATGTACATACATATACGGTACATCTGTTATTTTAATCAGACTTAATTATTTGTTTTTTATAACACATACATCTAACTCTCTGAAAAACCTTTGATCTACTCAGAGCATTTTTATCACGACTAAAACTCAAACCCTTAACCTTTTATTGAGATGCCAAGAAGCTATCACTAGCCCATAAGACTTTACAGTAATACAATACCACTATATACCACTTGTAGTTTTAATTTGACTTTAATGAATGAAATAAACTACTGCTATTAATTTTCTTAATTTATTATATTAATTAAATTAATATGAACCAACGTGAAATACACGTCTAATGCTAGTTAAATTTCACCACCGTAGTTCACTCTTCACACATTGCTTCCATCTTCCTCCATGAATACTGCAAACCATCAACCACTTCTCGCCGGTGACACGTGTCACCACCCCGACACAACCGTCATACAGCCACTGTCAGCTCCGGCGAGTTTTTGTTTCAACGGTGACGTTAATATAACCGGAGTCAGAGACTTGTGTAGGGAGTTTTATGTGGAGTTTAAGAGGCTGTGGTTCTTAGCCGGACCGGCTATCTTCACCTCATTCTGCCAGTACACCATCGGCGCCACCACCCAACTGTTCACCGGACAACTCGGAACCATCCAACTCGCCGCCGTCTCCGTCGAGAACTCCGTCATCGGCGGCTTCTCGTACGCCATATTGGTATGTGTATGAGTTATCTGTGTGTCATGAGGCATGGTCATCACATGCAAATGTTAGAGTTATGTGTGGTTGTAATAGATTTTAGATTTTGATACAAGTTTATCTAAAAGATATGTGTTGAAAATATATGGGTTTAGAGTTTAGGCCATGAATTTGAAGGTTAGAAATTTGTGAATGAACATCGAGTTTTAAAAACTTTGTTAAAATGTAGCCTTCAAGATATGGTGGCATTTAAGTTTTTATGACGTTGAAGGTCATAGTGTAACAACTTTTATTTTAAGCGGCTCCTGACCTTTAAATTAAAAGCAACTCATTTGAGCACTCACCTCTCTTTTTTATTTTTATTTTTTATAATTATACTAAAAATTATTAATTTTTTTTCAATTAAATAATAATTTTTATACTTTTACTATTATATTTTCTTTATCTTCCACTTACTAACCGCTTTAAAAAATATAAGTAATATTTTCTTCCTTCTACAATTACAACCATTTAAAAACATTTTATTCAAAAAACATTTTATATGGTAGAGAACATCAGTGTAGAGGGTAGAAGGGTTGAGGAAAACCTAGGTTGATTTGGGACGAGATAATTAAACAGGATATGGTAGATTTGCACCTCTCTGAGCACATGATCGAGGATAGAAGTGAGTGAAGGCGTAGAATTAAAAGTAAGGACTTTTAGCGGGATCTATGGATAGGGAGGATAAATGAAGCCTTTCTAGATGAAACATGCCGCGTATTTGGTTGTATGCACTTTCTAAATCTTTATGTATTATTTACCTATGTGTTGTACGATATATAAGATGTTTGCTATTACTTGCTATTGCTATTGCTTCTGTTATTGAGTCGGGGTCTCTTTGGAAGCGGTCTCTCTATCCCCCAAGACAGATGAAAGACTCGCCACCAACTATCCCTCCCAGTTCCTACTCTTGAGTGGTATATACTGGGTATGTTTGTTTGTTTATAATAAAGTTAATTTTAATTTTACTCCCTAAGCTTTGATAAAACTAACAATTTTCCTCCAAAAAAAGTAAAATATCAATCTTCAAAAGTTTCATATTTTGTTTCAATTTCAATCCAAAATTTTTATTATTTTGATTTCAAGTTGAAACAATGATAAAACATTTAAATTATGAAAATTTTAAAGATAAATTAATATTTTAAATCTTTTAAAAAATAATTATTTTTGTTAAACCTTTAAGAACAACCGAAATTAACTCTATATAATATAAGAACTCTACAGAGGTATTCCTAAAGAACATGGTGTGGATGCTTTTAAAATACTACAATCTAGCCTCATCCTTTTCTAAGAAACACAAAATTCAATGCTTCTTTTAAGAGTAAGTTATATTTTTTGTTCTTTAACTTTACATAAGTTTCACTTTCGTCTTTGAACTAATAAAATAACAAAAAAGGTCATTTTTGTTAATTTTAAAGTGTCACAGTTTTCCACTAAAATAAAACGACGTGTTTTTGTTTAATTTTAGGTAAATTTAAAAGAATAAAAATGTAAGGAAAAGGATGAAAAAGACTTAAACTAAGATAAAATATACGATTTCTTGTTATTTATTTAATTTATGTTATTTTGAAAAGTGAAATTTAATGTAAACTGAAAGATGTATCTACTCTTTGGATAAACATGTTTAATATGTAGCCTTCAAGTTATGGTAACGTTCAAGTACACATGACGTTTTTATAACGTTTTTATGATTTGTTGAGGCCATAATGTAATGGTTTTTAATCCAAACTTCAAAAATTGAGCCTTCAAATAAAAACCAATTAACATCGTATATTAAAACTCTACAATCTAGCCTCATTCTTTTGATTAGAACGTGTATTAAAACCCTACAATCTATCCTCATTCTTTCTCCAGAAACACAAAATTCAATGTTTATTTTTAGAATGAGAGTAAGTTACATTTGTCGTCCTTTAACTTTACCAAAAATTTTACTTCCGTTCCTAAACTAAGAAAAGTAACAAAATATGTCTTTCTTATTAAAGGACGAAAAATGTTACGATACAGCTAAAAGATGTAACTATTTTTTAAATTTGTGGTAAGTTTAAAGGAAGAAAAGTGTAAAAAAGATTAAAAAAACTTAAACCGAGACAAAATAAAAGTCTTTTTTGTTATTTCTTAGTTTGAGGATGAAAAATAAAAATGATGTTTATTGTAAACTTAAAAAACAAAAATGAAAAATGTAATTTACTCTTTCCATAAACATGTTCGTTTTATAGATTTTCAATAAATTGTTGAATTTTAGCTTAATTTGTATATAACGACATATGATAGTTTGGGATGGGAAGTGCTTTAGAGACACTATGTGGTCAAGCATATGGCGCAGGCAAGATCGAAATGCTCGGGATCTACCTCCAAAGATCATGGATCGTACTCAACGCCACCGCCGCGGTCCTAATGTTCACCTTCATATTCGGGGTGTCGGTCCTCCGCCTGCTCGGCCAAACGCCCATCATAGCCACCGCGGCTGGAGGCTTCGCCATCCGCATGATACCGCAGTTATTCGCTTATGCAACCGTGATCCCAATAACCAAATTCTTGCAAGCACAAAGCAACATTATGCCTTTGGCGTTGATCGCGGCGGTTGCAGCCGTTACCCATGTGTTTTTGAGTTGGGTGGTTATTATGAAGCTCGGGTGGGGGCTCGTGGGTGCCGCCGCGGTTCTTGATGGCTCGTGGTGGTTAATAACGTTGGCTCAGTTGACGTATGTTTTGTGGGGCTCGTGTGGGCTAGCTTGGTCAGGGTTTTCGTGGAAAGCTTTTAGTAATCTCACTGGGTTTGTGCATGTTTCTTTTACCACAGCGGTAATGTTTTGGTAAGAGTATATTAATTAAACTCCATCGAACATTTATTGATTTTACTTATAAATGTTTACATACTGTTTGATTAATTTAACTTTTTTCAAATTTCTTCATTTGGTGTAATTTCATGGCTATGTTTTAGGTGTTTATATGAAATAATTCTTTTTCTATAAGGCATCGATAACACATTACTTTCAGTAGGTGTTATAATTTTTTGAAATAATTAAGTGATCTGAAAAGAATATGTATTTAGTAATTATATTTTTTAGTTTGTTTAAATTGAAAATTATAAAATTGGTTTATATATGTCACTTACTTTTAATATTTTCTTAATATCTATACGAAAAGTTAAACTATACTAGAAACATATATATATATATATATATATATATATATATATATATATATATATATATATATATATATTAAGTGATCAATTAATGAAACACTTAGAAAAAATTGATTGGTATTACATAAACGTACCTTGTGGAATCTATATTTTAGGGATTTGAACACCTCTTAATACATGTAAGACCATCATTGAAAATAAAATTATCTTGTTCTTGTTGTCGTTCTAGTTGTTTATATACGATTATGTAATAATTGTCGTTACTTTAGACTAATTAACACAATGGTGTTTTGTAGCTCGGAGACTTGGTACCTGTTGTCGTTGGTTCTCTTCGCCGGTTACTTCGAGAATCCTGAAACCTCTGTTGATGCATTATCCGTGTGGTGAGATCATTATCTCCATTTCTTGTTACTATATTAATTGGTCCATGATGATCATCGAAAATCCAAAAACCCAAACCACAATGGTTTACATCAATGTTATCTAGTTCACTTTTGACAGTTTTCATATTTTCTTTAACATACATACCCTAGACTATGTCGGTCCATGTTAAGTAACTAGTGATAGCTAAGCCTCTAGACATAACGTACAAATTAGGTAACATGTCTCAACAAGCCACTAAAACATTATTATTAAAACAAAACAGATTGAATTTAGTAATTCAAGTTATGACCTAGTGACCGATAATAATTCATATACTAGTAATTTGGCCGATGATAATTCTATTTTATTTTTATTGATAACGACAATCCTAATAGTATAATTTAGGGGTGTTAAAAAATATCCGAATCCGAAATCGAATCCGAAATATCCGAAAAACCGAAATTCGGATATCCGAAATTTCGGATTCGGATTCGGATAGTGATTTTCAGAATTTTCGAATATTTCGGATATCCGAAATATCCGAAATATCCAAAATATTTTTATAAAAATTTAAAAATATTAAATATTAATCATATATTTCGGATATTTTTAGATATTTAGGACATTTTAATAAAAAAACTTCGAATATCCGATAAAAACTTTAATAAAAGTTATTACATTTTTATAAAATTTATTTAATAATACAAAATTTCTTTGAATTCGGATATCCGAACGGATATCCGAATCCGAAATTTCGGATATCCGAAATTTCGGATTCGGATTCGGATAGTGAAATTCACTATCCGAAATTTTCGGATATTTTCGAATATCCGAAAATGAACACCCCTAATATAATTATTCATTTATTTGCGATTGATTTTCACATGATTTTAATCACGATAATGAATGTGAATAAGGTAATTTGAAAACATACAATGATTTGAAGTGAAAATCAAGGGTAAATCAATTATTATTATACTATCAGGATTGCCCTTAGCAACAAAAACAAATATGAGGATAATCATTGGTTAAGCTATCAGTATTGAATATAATTAGCTAATAATTCATAGTTTGGATTATTAAAATTCAATTTGTCTTATAACAATGATCCTTATCAAATTATTAAGTAAAACATTTAGGAGTTCAGAACTTACATGTATAACCTTAAAAACAATTTGATACATTATCATTTAACAATTTGTTTAAAAAAATTCATTCCCGTATTTATATTATGTTGTTATTAACGGTGCATCTTACATATATGCAGTCTCAACATATTGGGATGGGTGTGCACAGTTTCTTTAGGACTAAATGTTGCTGTAAGGTATGCACTTAACCTCCATCAATTCATCATCTATACTAACAAACTAAAATTATATATACACTTACTCAATGGTTGTCGGAAAAGAGACATAGAAATGAGATATATGTTGTAGCATAAGTGCATACTTTGTTTTTGCTTAGTGTAAGGGTGTCGAATGAACTCGGATATGGAAGACCAAAAACCGCACGATTGGCAGTGATAGTCGTGACCGCAACTTCACTGCTAATCGGACTACTTTTCTCGACGGTGCTTCTAGTGTACAGAAAACAATACCCGATATACTTTACTAGCAGTCAAGAAGTAATACAACTAGTGGAAGAACTCACATTGTTGCTGGGAGTTAGTACTATTGTCAACAGTATGCAGTTTGCTCTTTCCGGTAAACTTCACAAAATCCCAATTCTTAACCGTCTCAGATAATGATTAGCAACACTTTTATTGCGTTGTGAATGAGATCATTTTGGTAGATGTTAATTTGGTGTAATGTGTATGTTGTAGGGGTGGCGATTGGAGCAGGGTGGCAAACCACGGTTGCTTATATGAACATTGTGTCGTATTTTGTCGTTGGCATACCGTTGGGTCTTTTGCTCGGGTTTAAGTTCAATATGGGCGTCAAGGTTAATTAATCTCATTTACAAACATTGATGGTCGAAACTTTTATGATATAGTAGCCAAGTTTATGGCGTGTTTTTTATTTTATTTTCAAAAACTCTTATGAAGTTTAACCAGTCAACTTTCACTTTTGTTCAAATATTTTTTTTTAAATTCCAAATATTTTACGAGGTTAATAAGTTAAGGTTAACTTTTCATGATATAAATTTTGAGTGATACAAGTAAAATAATAATGAAACTTGGTTACTATTTGTCCCAAAAAAGTGTTTTTTTTTTCGTTCTTTTAACTAATGGTGAAACATTATCTATAAAACCTAGGGAATATGGTACGGAATAGTTTCGGGGGCAAGTATGCAATGTTGTTTGTTGCTTGTTATGGTTTCAAGAACAAATTGGAACAATGAGGTACAAAGTGAGCTTTGTTCTTATTATACTAGTAGAAATGAAATATTGTAAATACTTATGACAATAAAACGACACTTTTGATCTCTTTGGAATGCAGGCGAGCGTTGCTGGAGATCGAATTAAACAATGGGGCGGCAACACTCGAGGGAAAGAGGATGATGAAGAGAGAGCAATTTACTAAACCGATGGCTGATTATTAGAATTAGAAGTATCGCGCAAAGCGATTAAACGTGGTGTTCGATGTATCAAACGTTGTTACTTGTCTGGTGAAAGTTTGATACACTTTTGAAGTTTACCTTTTATTTACAGGTGCTTCATTTGTTGTTCAAATATGTAATATCCTGTGTTAAATAGCCCATATATATATATATATATATATATATATATATATATATATATATATATATATATATATATATATATATATATATATATATATATATATATATATATATATATATATATATATATATATATATATATATATATATGTTTCTTCTTTTTACTATCTTTAGTTTATGGAATGGTTACGATCCAATACTGCCTTGGTTTATATTTTAACTAGCTATTTTCCTTGTGTAATACAACAGGAAACTTATATGTTGCAAATTTGAGAAATGTATTTGTAGTAGTATTATAATTATAATTCTTATTAAAGACCTTGGTCGGTGGTTTTTTTTTTTTTGTTTTTTTTTTTTTGTTTTTGTTTTTGTTTTGTATGTGTTTTTATAGGTTTGTTTTGGAGGTGTGTTTGAGGTTTGGGGTGGGTTTTTTTGTGGGTTGTTGTCGGTTTTCTATTTTGAACTGTGTCGTATTTCTGCGATTTTGATGTTCGTCTGTTTTGTGTATGGTGTTGGTCTTTGATTTAGTTTTTTAGTTCTGTATGTTCTGATGTGTTATAGATTTGGGGTTTTGATGTGCTTTACTTTGTGTATTTTACTGAATTTTTGGTTTTGAACATTCATTTTGATTTTGGTTTAGGGTTACATTAAAACTTGCATAGACGCGGCAACGCGCCGACGCCAAAACTTAGTTCCTATTAATCTCTTATGTCGGTGGCGTTTTTTATTTTTTTTTATTCTATCTAAATTGTTGTCATATAGATTACTTTTCAACATTGTGTTATATGCTCTTCTCGGTTTGGTGATTTGTTTCATCATCTTCTAAACAAGTGGTCTTGGGTTCAAACCACAGGTGGAACGAAAAGCTTTTTTTTTTCTTTTTTCATACTTTTTTTCATTTTTGTCAAATACAATTGTTTACAAATATAAAACATAATTTGACCCAATGCTTTATAAATATAAAACATAATTTGACCCTTACGTTTTCATTTCTATTACGCTTAGAGATAAAATGACTCAATTTTTTACAAATATAAAACATAATTTTACCCTTATGTTTTTATTTCTCTTACGCTTAGAGATAAAATGACCCAATTATTTACAAATATAAAACATAATTTTAGCCTTACGTTTTCATTTCTCTTACACTTAGAGATAAATTTAGTTTGAAACGAGTAGAAACAACTGTAAGTCTATGTTTCGACATAATTTTTTTTTGCGAACAAATCAGGTCAATTATAAAATGTTTTCATTCAATTGTATAAATTTGAGTCACTCTCGTAATAAAGTAAATTTAATTTGAAAACGACCTGTATCGATTGTAGTCTATAATTTATCACGCCGCGTACGCACGTAAGATGCCGCGGATGCCGCGGCAACGCGCGGCGGCTAAAAAATCTAGTTCTTTTTAATTTCATAAAAATTCTAGGTGTAACTAAAGTTAAAACTGCAACATGATTAAAAACATACCGTTAGTGTTTTACATCATCAAATCATGATCTTATTATTTTTTTAACGACAATTGTATGGCTCTTCTTTGGATGATTAGTATTATTTTATTTAGACATATTTATTCATTTCTTAGTTGTCACTTGTAAGCTCGTTTTGTAAATTTTCTATTCATTAATAATTTTATCATGGGTGATTAAATGCGTTATTTTTACATTCTTTGGTAAATCCGTAAATGCATAAGCTGTTGTGAAAAAGATTATTTTATCATTTTTCAAACCAAAATGATTACAATTTACTAAGGTAATTTTGATATGCAGAGATGATGGAGAGATGATATGAAACAAAATGAAATGAATCGTTATGAGAATAAAAAAATATATATGTTTAGTTGGTCAATGAAATAAACTAGGATTGCAACGCTGGGTGTAAAACCCTGTCAATTACGACCAATTGTACACCACCGTTAATGATAACTAACACATAATAACTCGTATTAAAAAAGACATAAAAAACAGAAAAACAAAACCGAACGAAAAAAGGCGTAAAAACATTTCACCATATGGGCAAAATGTAAAATATATAAAACAATAAGTAAGTCGATCTAGGACCAGCACACTGCAACAGAGCCGTTAGACGACGAAAAAAATAAACGTAAAAAAGTTAAACCATACATGCACGTTGTGACGTGAAAACTGGCAAAATTTAGGCCGAAGGCAAGGGCGGAGGGTAGTTGGGGGGTGGGTGGGGGTGTCGCCACCCACCCTCTTTTTTTCATCGATAATGTTAAATTTTAGTCCGGTAGTGTGAATTTTTTGCCCGGTAGTGTAAATTTTTATATAAATATCAAGATCATCTCCCCTAAAAAATTTAATTTCGTTCCCCCCCCCCCCTCTCGGGAGTGGTCAAGCTCCGCCACTAACCAAAAGTAAAAAAACATGTAACATATGAAAGTATATGAGACCAAAGTTGAAAGTCAAAAAATGTTAGGGTTAAATTATAAAGTTGTAAAAGTATTGAGTTAAAATTAAAAAAAAAAGTTACTATACAAAGGAAAAATAAAAGACAAAAGCGGTGAATACAACCCAATAAAACATATAATACAACTCATGATTTACACCAAAGTTAATTATTAGTATATAGATAATTCATCTATTAGATAAGGATTTCATTTCTTTTAAACACCTTAAAATCTTTCATGTGTCTCCTTTGTTTCTTCATTTCATTCTCCTTTGTTTCTTCATTTCATTCTCCTTTGTTTCTTCATTTCATTCTCCTTTGTTTCTTCATTCCATTCACATTTTTACCCTTCGTTCCCACCACCACCAACCGCTGATCACCACCGCCATTACCAACAAATGACCGCCACCACCACCGACCACCCCTAGCATCACCGAACACCACCACCTAACAACAACAATAACAACCACCACTATATTCTATTTCTTTGTTTATTGTTGTCTATTAAACTGAAAGTTATTACCTTGAATTTGTACACATATTAAAGATGAAATATCAAAAGTGAAAACTAGTGTTTGAGATCAACACAAATAAAAAGAATAATAGGCTAAAAGATTTAGTAGATTTAATTTTATTATTAGTATTAGTGTATGATCAGAAGACTTGGTGATCCAGTTTTCTATAATATAAATACAGGGTCAATGTTCATTGTAACGTGTGGTCTTTTGATAATAATAAATTGGTTGCGGCTTAATCCAAGATTTCCAACAATTGGTATCAGAGCGAGGTTGAAACAAGAAGACAGTGTGAAGATCAAGCAATAACTTAAGTGAAGAGCAAAGCCACCCGATTGGATCTGTGAAAGTTTAGTCGAAATTGTCAACCTTTGATTGGTTGAAACGAAGCGGAAAGTTGATCGTGTGATTCGATCAAGAACAAAGATCTAATCGTATGAGATCAAAATCAAGGTGAAAACTAATCGTGAGAGACGATTAAAGGAGATCAAGAAGATATGACAGCATGTTGATTTTGTGAAGAGATATGGGACGGTGTGAAGCAAGGTGAACAATCTGGTAGAAGCAATAGTGTGATCAGAGGTATATATTTGTTTTCAATAACAAAAGTAAAGATGTATTATTGTGTCCTTGGTGGCACGTTTAAAGGAAAAACAATTGCTGATATTGAGAAGAAAAAAAAAAGAATGTGGTAGTAAATTGTGTGGAGGAATTAATTGATTTTTTAATTATTATATTTTTTTGTGATGCATGCAAATTATGAAAACAAAGAAAGGTCTCTTTCATTTTGGGTTGCTACTGGTGATCGACAAATAAAAAAAAGTTGGTTTTTGTGGTAATTTTTTAAAGGCAGAATGTTTTTGGTTCTTTTGGGTGTGATATGGTAGAAAGAAACAAAATCGAGAAGAAGAACCGTGTTTGGAGGGGATCGAAAGAGAGAACTTGAGATAAACGATCCAAAGATTGAAGTTGAAAAGCTACGGATTTTGTTGAGAATTTAAGATCTTGGTGGCACAAATTAAGATTAAGGAGGAAAATAAAAGTTATAGTATTGGATTTGTACACATGTTAAAGAGGAAATGTCAAAAGTGAAAACAAGTGTTTGAGATCAACACATATAAGAAAATAATAGGGTAAAAGATTTAGTAGATTTGATTTTATTGTTAGTATTAGAGTATGATTATAAGAACCGCTGATCAAGTTTTGTATATCATAAATATAGGGTTAATGGTCATCATAACGTGTGGCCTTTTGATACTGATTAATAAAGTGTTTTCTAGTGTATTGCCTGATTCAATTTTTCAACATAAACAATATAATGTAATGATTAACTTCATCACACAAACATATCTAAATATGACAATAGAATAATAATGTTAGATTTCATTTCGTTTAATTTTTTATTTCACTGTCATTCATTCTCGTGTTTTTTTCATTGTCTCATGCTGTTTGCAGATGATATTGTCCTAATATCAGAATCTAAAACGGTGCTTAACGACAGGCTAGAACAGTGGAGAGCAGCATTAGAGAACATAGGCTTAACGATAAGTCGCTCTAAGACGAAATACATGCATTGTAACTTTAGTGGTGAGGCTGAAGAGGACATACACATCAACATCCAGGGTATGATGGTACCACAGACGTCTACGTTTAAATACCTGGGCTCGTACGTACAGGAGGACGGAGAGATACACAGCGATGTATCTCACCGTGTGCAATCAGGATGGTGCAAATGGAGAGCAGCATCAGGGATCCTGTGTGATAAGAGGTTCCCAGCAAAATTAAAGGGAAAACTTTACAGAGTGGCAGTACGTCCAGCAATGTTATACGGAACAGATTGTTGGCCAATAAAGAAATCGCACCAGAGACAAATAGAGGTCACGGAAATGCGTATGCTCAGATGGATGTATGGACACACCAGATTGGATCGAATAAGAAACGACGCGATTCGACGGAGGCTGGAGGTGGCGTGTATCACAGATAGATAAGAGAGGGAAGATTAAGATGGTTTGGCCACGTAAAGCGAAGGTCGATGGTAGCACCCGTTAGAGCAGTAGGGAACATCACCGTAGAGGGTAGGAGGAATAGAGGTCGACCTAGGTTGACTTGGGACGAAATAATTAGGCGAGATATGGTAGACTTGCACCTCTCTGAGCACATGATCGAGGATAGGAGTGAGTGGAGACGTAGAATTAAAATTAAGGACTTCTAGCGGGACCGGTGGGTAGGAAGGGTAGACGTAGATCTTGGGCAGGAAGGGTAGACGTAGATCTGTTGCGGCCCACCTATCTTTCTATTTCTGCCCTTATACGTGATTCTATCTGCTTATTTGATGTACACGCTTTCTATGTATTTAAGTGACTTATACCTGTGTGTTGTCTGACTTACTTTATGTTTGCGATTACGACTGTTATTGGTTTTCGTTACCGAGTCGGGGGTCTCTTCGGAAGCAGTCTCTCTATCTCACTAGATAGAGGAAAGACTCGCCGCCACCTACTCTTCTCAGACCATACTCTTGAGTGGGACTTACTGGGTATGTTATGTTCTGTTATGACATATAGACACTAAAAAGACATGCAACTCACCTCTCAAACCACATAAGCCAGTTTGTGTAAAATACTATATTTAAGCAAATTATATACTCTAAAAAGGAAAAATAACCATTACGCTTCTGTAATGACTTCATATATATTTTAACAAAATTAATGTTAAACGTTTAGATAGTGTTTGATATGCATAAATATAAGGTGAAATAAAATGAGTTTGATAAAATGAGTTTGATAAAATGAAAAAAAAATGTTTATAAAACACATATGAATGAATGGCTAGTTTTATTAAAAAAAATATAATTTTTGTTTTCCTAATGATCTTGTGGATTTTCTTTTACACGAATCATGACCCAACATGTCTTGAACCATACGTCGAACAATAACCCAACACATGTCTTGACTCATGTCCAAACCCACCATCACCACCATCAACCACCAACCAACAACTGATATCATCACGGCACTACCGCCACCGCTAACATCAATGTATTATCAAACGACAAAAAGTAATGATTATTCTATTATCACATTATAATCAAATAAGACAATTAAATGATAATGATCTATTTCCTCGTATATTTTATTCATATCCATTTTATTACTTATATCAAACCGATTAAGAAAAGTGCTCTAAAACTAAAACTAAATACAAATATCAAACTTGTTGATTTTTTAATGAAGTCAGACACAAACCAAACATTTACTTGAACAATATGACACTTTAAATTAGTAAAAAGGAAAACCACATGTAATGTTCCATGGTCTGAATATTAGAAATCAAAATGTGTGGCTCTTGGAAAATTTAGAAGTTGAAACAGCAATGCAGCTTTGAGAAGGCGACACGTGTGATGTGAATGCCGACAAATTAGCCGACACCTGGACAAAGGTGGCTTGTACGTGTGTCATTCATCATTCGCCAAATGTCCTGTTGACGGAAATAATCTAAAAGTTCGTAGTATTCTTTATAGAATTATGCCCTCAGTTTCCACAAACATTTTGGTTGAACAGTTTCACTTAACGAACCTCAATTAAAATTAGAATAAAGAAAATAAAAAGATTATGCCTTTGTATTTTTTTCTTTTAATAATGGCAATTGATATTTCATAAAGAAAATAAAAAGAAATAGAGTTCTTAGAGTTGCAGTTAAAGATAGGATTTTAGTTGAAGTATAAGAAATTAAGGGGCTGTTTGATTGCGCTGACTAAGTAAGATCTGACTGAGTAAAAAGCTGACCCAGTAAGAGGTTCTGACTGAGTCTGCATCTGACTGAAACTTAACTGTTTGATTTAATATCTGACTGATTTTGCTGAATGATAAAAATAATATTATTGCCCTATACATACACATATACATACCCATATACATACCCATTTAAAAGAAACGATCTACAAGATTACAACAACACATGCTATAAACAAATAATGAAACAAGTCGGTTTAAGTTAAAAATATATATATAAATTAAAGAAATATATTGAATAATATATTTATATGTTGTTGGAATGCTGGTCAAAAGAAGATAAATGAAGTCAAAATTGAGTTCCAAATCTCAATCTCAAACTCTCTCGAACACTCTCGGACTCTCTTCTATCCCTCTCGATCTCGCGAAACCTCTGTCCCTTGGTGATGAATGAATCGGTTTGATTGAGGGGTCGATGGTAGATGTCGAGGGGTGGTTGTTGGTCGCTGGTCACAGGTGATTGCGGTCGAAGGTAGTTGCGGTCGAAGGTAGTTGCGGTCGAGGGTTGTTTGTCAATCGGCAGAGGATGGTGGTCGATTGATCGAAGATGATTGATCGAAGATGATGATCGAAGGTGATTTGGGGGTGTTCGGAGATGGTATAGATTGAAGATGGCTGTCGGTTGTTTGATTTGGGGGTCGACTGAATGGTTTGGTGCTCAAATTTGGGTTGAAGGTCGATGGTGTTAAAAGTGATTGCGGTCGACAGCTGGCTGTGGGAGTCGCCGGTGCTGGCTGGTTGCGGGTGGGTTGTGGGTGGGTTGTGGGTGGGAGTCGTTTCTTCAAGATGAGAGGCAAAAGAGAGGCGCAGGGGGTTGTGGATTGGGTCAGAAGGGAAGAAAATGAGGACTCGGTCAGTCCTCCAGTCCGGGTCAGAAGCTCCAGTCAGACGAATCAAACGCGCCAGACGTTAGGTCAACTTTATCAAACAGGGCCTAAGTATTATCATCAGCCATCAGGTTAGGGATATATAGATGTTTATTGAATTATCTTTACAAATGTTATGATGTATAACTTAGTTATGCTTTTTATTGAATTATCTTTATAAATGTTATGATGTATAATTTAGTTATGCTTTTTTAGTATTATACTATATTACGTTCCTGTGAATAGACAATTAATGAGAAATAATTTATTTTATATCAACCATTTTGAATTGAATCTTCAACAACTTTTAAATATCAACCAATATTCATATCAAAATAGTTTATAAAGTTACATCAAATGAAAATATTAAAAGAAATATTAAACAGAGAGAGAGAGAGTGGAATTTTTATCCCATGTAACAAGTATTTATATAAATAAACTTACACAACTAAAATCTCACTCCGTAAAATCTCACTCTGTAAGATTTCAAGATACGAAAAACCTTACATCTATCACAGTAAATAAAAATAAAAAGTTGCTCTAAAGAGACCCTTCATAGAATGTTTGGTATTGTTTCTTAGTTTTTTAATAACCGTAACAAATAAAATAATAATTCTGGTCTTTACACTTATAGTTTAGAGTAAATATAATATAATATAATCATTCTAGACGATATTAACATAGTATGATTACGCATAAAATCGACGCTATTTGCTTCCGATTGTTCTAAAATTTTACATAGGTTACCTTAAGATCCATGTTAGTGTCCGACACGACTGAAATGAAAACATTTTTGTAGTTTTCTATAAAGCCAAAGCCAAAGGAAGAAGTTAGCTTCACGTTATGTATCCAATGACACAGGACAACAAATACACACATACCCCACTCGAACTAACATCCAACTCCTATCGATTGGTCTTTCAAACCTCAAGAAATCACTATAAATGTGGTTCTAATCGCACCCAATTAACCTCCAAAACGCAACACAAACATAACACCCTTTTGGCTTACATCAAATGGAAGGATCTACCGTTAGCACCAATAAACCCTCAGGAACCATCAAATTCCTTTGCAGCTATGGCGGTAAGATCCTCCCGCGCTATCCCGACGGCAAGCTCCGTTACTACGGTGGCGAAACCCGACTCCTCGCAGTTGACCGCTCCATCTCTTATCGCGGTTAGTCTTACAGTTTTACCTTTTATTGTTTTCGATATCTGTTTTGTGGATTTTATTGGATCTCAACCACCGGCGGAGGATAGTGGGGGCCGAGGGTGCCGCCACCCCCTTATTTTTTCGTCGGTAGTGTTAAATTTTAGTTTGCTAGTGTAATTTTTTTGTCCGATTGTATAAATTTTTATATAAAAGTCGAGTTTCCCCTCCTAAAAAAATTATACGGGATTGTTCAAGCTCCGCCACTGATCTGAAAAAAATATGTTACAAACTAAAACTAAAACTAAAACTACTGTTACATGTGACTTGTTTTATATTGGTTTTGTGTGACCAACAAATATAGGTTTATAGATCAATGGTCTTTTCATCTACGAGACCTATCAGACTAGTTTTTGGATCATCGTCAGTATCGGATCGGAGTAGACAAAACTCATAATATTCACAATTCATTCCCTAAATTTATATGAGTGTATTCCATATATTATATGATATGGTTATAAGTGGTTGTGAGTGAAACATATGAGAAATTTATTGTTAAATACATATTTTTAGAAAACACCGTTTAAAACCTTATAATATTTTTAATATATTTTAAGCGGTTGTAAGTGTATGAGAAAGAAAACGTAATGATAAAGTTGAAAACTAAAAAGAGAAGTAGTGATTTTTAACGGATAAAGATGGAGAATGGGTTTTGAATGCTCTAAACTTACTTTTGATTTGCAGAATTAGCGGTGACACTCAGTGAATTATGCGGTACACCGGCGACTCTGAGGTGTCAACTGCCGACGGAGGACTTAGATGCGCTTGTTACGATAACTTCCGACGAAGATCTAGCTAATCTCATTGAGGAATATGATCGAACATCTGGTGTGCAATCTTCATCGAGTCTCAAAATCAGAGCATTTCTCTCGCTTACGAAGAAATCATCCCCAATTCCTTCACCGAGATCTCCTCTTACTTTCGCTTCTTCCTCACCACCGAGATCTATTATCGCCATGAGGAATAACTGCAACCTGCAGATGTTGAAACCACCGCGAAAGCTTCCGTTTCGATGTGATAAATCTGGCGGAAATCTGCTGCGTTATGCGTGTGAGAATTCAGGCCAAAGTTACCTCGTTCACGGTGGTAACCACTGGCAATAACAGATTTTGATCGGAGAACTTTTGTTTTTGGAGATATGTGAATCAAATCAGTAGATCTGATTTGAGGCGATGAAGAAGAATTTAACGAATTGAAGTGATGAGATTAGGTAAAATGAAGAACATATACGTGTGATATATTTAGTGATTTGAATGAATTTGTGATTTGGATCGGTGTTCTTGATGATCCAGTCGGTTTTGAACATATACGACCTGATCAATTCAGTTATGGTTCCTACAAAAAAGACTAGATAGAGCCTTGTCGCCAAATAAACCGAATCCACGTTAACGAAATAAACCGAATCAACATGAACAGGACATTGTTTGTGTTCGTTGAAAGAGATAGTAAGGAACAATGAACATATAAGGAATACAATTTTATATTTGTGATGGTTTGTTAAAGAAAAGATGAGATTAATGTTCGTTTGTGAAATAAAGGAACACGAGTGAGTACATGGTAATCGTAGAAATGTGAGAGTGAAGAGTAACGCGGAAGCTATAAACAAGTGGTTGTACTTTGGTTGTATGCATTGGCGGAGGATGGGGGGTCCTTCATTTTTTTTCCGTCGGTAGTGTTAAACTTTAGTCCGATAGTGTAATTTTGGCCCGGTAGTGTTAATTTTTATATAAAACTCGAGTTCGTCCCCCTAAAAAAAATTAATTTTCCCTCGTCTCCTTACGGAAATATTCAAGTTCCGCCACTGTTCTCAATAAAAATCTAATATGTATAAGTTGTGATTAAATACGTAACCCATCTTATTCTAATAAAAACAAACCACGTGTCCATTTGAATAGTTGAACTATATCTAGCCAACAATTTGACGACATGTGTTCCTAACAAGTGGAACAAATAGCTGTATGAAATAAGATTCTCAACTTGAATTCGAATATACGAATCGTTAAATATTATACGATATTCATGCATATGTAAGGTAGAATTATTTTGATAAATTCTGTTGTTAAATGAAGGTGAAATAAAGTCGAGTAATAAGTACAGGGACCAGTTATGCCAATAACAGAAACTATAGTCTTGTATTGTAACTAGTTTGTTAATTGTTAGTTGACTCTCTAGTTTTGTGTATATATCCGGGAGATTGGGTTTGTGTTAGGTCTAGATTGTATAGGAATAGATCATTTTTGTATAGGCTTATTACTTGAAAATCAAGTCTTGTAATTAATATTTGTAACAGTCAAAATATATATATATATATATGTGCTTTGAATCTATAGGATAACCCCATATATATATGTGTGTTGATTTGTGACTTGACAGGGAAAAACAATATACTTGGACGGATTCATGAAATTGACCAAGTGTAAGAAACATCTACGGATGAACAACTTTGTTAATCCGTAGATATGTTTCTTACAAGACAAAGACCAAGTGAATGTTCCTGCGGATGATCAAGGACCATGAAGTGAAGACTCCTACGGAAGAAGAACTTCCTACGGAAGAACAACACTTCTACGGAAGAGCAAAACATCTACGGAAGAACAAAAGTTCTGCGGACGACAAGACTCCTGCGGAAGAACATTATACTTGTGCGATTGCTAATTCCAAGAAGTCAAACAAGTCAACACAATCAATAACAAATCCCGAGAGATCCAGTGTTTCCTTAGCCGACTCAAATCATCTATAAATATGAGTCCTAGGTTTCACATCTCGGCGAACACAATCAATCAATATTACGGCTGTCGAGTTACATCATTGTGCAACCCTAGCTGCCGTCACATCAACATCAAACATCATTCGATTCACAGAATTCGTTGTTCATAGTCATTCATTATTATTCTTTGTAATCATTACATTATAGTTAATAAAATACATTTGAATTATTATTGATTTAGCATTCATTGTGTTTCTGTGGTTGTGTTCATAATTAATCATTACAAACAATTAAACGTCAATTAGTGATAATTCCGCGATCATTAAATTGATTTATTTTAATACTGATAATTCCTGAATCGCGATCCTTGGATTCACAGGTGGTATCAGAGCCATTGGTGCTCATTGATTTAGATCAATTGATCTGTCAGTATTAAAATCGTTTAATTGATTTTCAAACAATTAAATCAACGACTTGGCGTTCAGCAAGCACTGTCTCATTGCTTGCTTGATTTAGATCTATATTCAAATCAATTGAATACTAGATCTGTGTCTTTGATAGATTTATCAATTTTAGCATTCAAGTTTTGATTAATTCTTTTGCATTAAACATGAGTACTTTTGGTGGAGGATCGTATCAACCGCCAAAGTTGGAAACTAAAGCTGATTTTAAATCCTGGAAGATCAAGTTCAGGAATCATGTGAACTACACAGATTCTGACTTGTGGGAGTCCATCACTCAAGGTCCTTATATTCCACCCACTCTTGGGCCGGATTATAATGACAAAAATCAGCCAATCAGCACTAAAGACCTGCCACCTGATGATGTCAAGAAGGTCAAAGTCGATATTAAAGCATACAGCTTGCTTAGTATGGCTTTGCCAGAAGAAATCTTGATCAGGTGTGAAAATTACAAGACAGCAAATTCCCTGTGGAAGATTCTCCACACTCTCTGTGAAGGGAGTGATGAGATCCGAAGCATAAGGAGAGACACCCTGAGATCACAATATGGAAACTTTTCATCATATTGAGGGTGAATCAATTCCTCAGCAACTCCATAGATTTATGCAACTTGTTACTGAGATGAATATCTTGGAGTTAAAATATACCACTGAGGAATTAAACAAGAAGATGCTCCACACTTTGCCTGAAAGTTGGAAGCAAACAGTCTCCATGTTCAAGAATACCATAGATCTCAAGACTACAGGTCTGGATACATTGGTTGCTAAGGTAGAAGCTCTTGAACTGGATGAACAATCAAGAAACAAGAGTGTGAGAACTCATGTCTCACCATATCACTTCAAGGAAACCAAAAATGTTGGAAGTGCATTTATCTCGAACAATGAAAGTGATAACTCTTGTACTTTGAGTGATGATGAAGAGGAAGTTAGTTTCTATGCATCCAAACCCACTAAGAAATCATCTCAAAGTAAAAATCAAAAGGAAAATAGAAGATCTGAAGAGAAAAGGGAAACATCAGCAACTGCAAACTCTTCTCAACATAACAAACAATCAGAACCAATAACTGTCATATTGGATTCTGAAGAACAAAAAGCAGCCTTTGCAGCTTTTAGTTCTAGCTTTCAAGCATATCTTGGAAGTTCACTCACATCAGCAAACATCTGTCAGCAAGATTTGGAGGAACTCCCTCCTGATGTAGTAGAAGAGATGGATCTACAATGGCAGATGGCAATGATTGCTTACAGAGCTAAGCAATATCTGCGGAGAAACAAAAATCTAGCAGCAGCAAGCAAACATCAAAGATTGGTGTTGATAAATCAAAAGTCAGATGCTTCAAGTGCAATCTCTATGGTCACTTCTCTAGAGAATGCAACCAACAATCATCTCCGCAGTATCAGCATCAGCAGCAACAAAATCAGCAGCAACAATATAAGAATCAGCAATCAACCTCTCAAAGATCTCTGCATAGACATCCTCAGCTAACATCCCCACCTGCCACAAATACATCAGCAGGACCAAGCAACTCTAAGGAGACTGGGCTGATCATCCTTCAAGATGGCACATGTGACTGGAGTTTGTATAAGAAGGAAGTGATAGAGGAGAATCAAGCATTAATGGCACATATGGAAAACAAAGTTCCTCCTATGGCCAGAGAGGTAAAAGACAGGTTATGTTCATCATCATGTGTTGAGGAAGTTGAACGATATAGAGTCCATGCTCAACAATTGGCTGATAAAGTAAACGAAACTATGATTTTAAATGAATCACACTTAAGAGAACAAAAATTATATCAAATCAAAATAAGTTCTTTACAAAAGGATTTAGAAAAATATGTTTCTGAAAATTACAGCCTAAAAGCCCAAGTTGAGCATCTGACCACTTCCTTAACAAAATCCATGGCTGATCATGCATCAACTGAAGTGAAACTTCAGAAGTTTCAATTATCATCTCAACAATATGAGAAGTTGTTAAACTCTCATATTGAATCAAAGAACAGGTCAGGGTTGGGTTATAATGTTGTTGCACCACCTATTAATGATAACTACACACCTTTACCTGAAACAATGACCAACAATTTGTCAAAACATTTTGTGCAAAGCACCAAATTGACATAAAAAACAGTCATGAAGCTGAGATAAGTGAAACTGAATCTGCTGAATCTGAATCACTTAAACATAATGAATCAGATTTTGATAAGTATGATGACTTGGATGATTCTGATGAACATGATACTGATCAACTGAACATTGGTAAGAATGTTCAAGTTGAAACTGGTCTTCCGCGGGTACTTGAAGAATCAAAGTTGCAATATCCTCCAAAGCAACGGAACATGTTGAAGACTATCTGCAAGAGGATTGCTGAATTGAATGAAGGACTTCAAGAACTGAACCTTCACAAAGTTGATAGCTGCGGATCAAGTGCTGAGATACCTTTGTCTTCAGAGAAAGGTAAGAAACAACAAACTTCAACAAAGCAAAAGAAAAATTCAAGTGTTGAAGATCAGCGGAAAAAGAAATCTGAAGAATCCGTAGAACATCTGCGGAAAGCAAAAGTTACCAAGTCCGTAGATCTTCTGCGGAAGACAAAAATTACTGAATCCGCAGAAAAGCAACGGAAGAGAGAAGCTGATTCTGCGAACGAGGTAAAAAGAGAGACCAACACACATGCAAAGAAAAAGGTGAATATCAAGCAACAAATGGCAGCCAAAGGCAAACAAGCAACAGCTGATGATGCTCCAATCAAAAACAAGAAGAAATCAACTGATGCTTCAGCAAGTGAGAAAAAGAACAGTAAAAAGAAGGATGAATCTGAAGAAAGTTCAGAAAAATATTGTAAATGGTGTGATATGAAGAATCACAATACTGATGAATGCTATTTCAGCAGCTATTGTTCCATTTGCAATATGAACAATCACATGACTGCTGATTGTTACTTCAACAAACACTGTGCCATATGTGACAAAAATAACCATTCCACTCAGGAATGTTATTTTAATAAGAAGAACAAGAAAAAGAGCAAAAAGAAGTCACAAGATACATCATCCGACTCAGATTCTCAATCATCAGTAAGTAACAAAGAGACAAAGATTCAAAAAGATCAACAAAAGTCAAAGAAAGGATCATCTGTTGAGAACAAGACTTCAAAGAAGAAAACACCAATACAGTCAAAGACACCTCACAAAAAGGTGGATTTGTCTGATAACAGAATGAAGTAGTTGATGGTTTCTTTGACAACTTTGCTAAAGGAACTCCTGTGTCTCAATCAAAGCTGAAAGATGACGAAACTTTCAAAACTACAGGATCCTCTCCAAAGTTAAAATACCAACCAAAACAAGTCACTTTCAAGAAAGAATCAGAGAAGCATGAAGGCATCCAGAAACCTGACTCATCTTCAACAGAATCATCCTCACAACCATCAAATCAAAAAGAAACAACTAATACTGAAACTTCAAGATTAATTCATGAAGGAGTAACTATTGTTGACACATCTGGCAAATCCAAGACGATTAAGCCTTGGATTGTCAATTCTAACTAATTTCTTTTTGTTTGCAGGAACAATCATGGAGAGCTGACAACAAGTGGTATGTTGACAGTGGTTGTTCCAGACATATGACAGAAACTGTGCACTTCTCCATGACTTCAAACATAAACATGCCTCTTATGTGGCATTTGGTGGGGATAAGAAGGGAGGTAAAATTGTTGGTGAGGGAATGGTAACTAATGGTGTGTTAACATTTGAAAAAGTAAATTACTGTGAAAATTTGCAGTATAATTTACTTAGTGTTTCCCAAATTTGTGATCAAAATTACTTAACACTATTTGATAACACTAACTGTTACATTCTTAAGCCTGGTTTTACAGTTCTAGCAGACTGGATCCTTCTCAAAGCATCAAGAAAAGGCAACACATATATCTTGGATATGAACAACACAACACTCACTAATCATGAGACATGCCTGCTGTCTAAATCTTCAGAAGATGAATCTCAACTGTGGCATAGAAGGCTTGTCCATTCCAACATGAAGAACATGAATAAATTGGTGAAAATGACTTAGTCATTGGATTACCAAAGAAAGAATTTCATTGTTCTAATCATTGTTCTTCATGTTATAAAGGAAAACAACATCGAGTGTCTCATAAATCCAAAATAATTAACACTAACACTACACCACTCAAATTGCTTCACATGGACCTCTTTGGTCCAACCAATGCTGAGCATTGGAAAAAGACAATATTGTTTGGTGATAGTAGATGATTTCACTAGATTCACATGGGTCTTCTTTTTAAAACATAAGAGTGAAACATCTGAAACATTAATGGACTTTGTGATCAAGATTGAGAATCAACTTGATTTAAAAGTTAAAATTTTTAGGAGTGATAATGGAACTGAGTTTGTTAATGCTGATCTGGATTCTTTTTGCAGGAATAAAGGAATAGCAAGACAATTCAGTGCACCAAGAACTCCACAACAAAATGGAGTGGCTGAAAGGAGAAATAGAACACTCATAGAAGCAGCCAGAACAATGCTAGCTGATTCTCAGTTGCCCATTACTTTCTGGGCAGAAGCTGTGAATACAGCTTGCAATGTTCAAAATAGAACTTTGATAGTCAAAGAACATAATAAAACACCTTATGAACTCTTATTTAAAAGGAAACCTTTTATAGGATATCTTAGAGCTTTTGGGTGTCATGTGTCTGTTTTGAATACTAAAGAACAACTGGGAAAATTTTCTGAAAAAGCCTATGATGGTTTCTTTGTTGGATATTCATCCACTTCTAAATCATATAGGGTCTATATTCCAGAACATAACATAGTTGAAGAGACTCCCAATGTTTCTTTTGATGAATCCATGTTTACCACTAATGTAAAAGGATCATCTTGGTTATTTGATATAGATGCATTAACGGAATCATTTAACACTGGTTATCTGATCAATGCAGGTGCTGCGGATACATGCTATCCTTTTGTGCCTCCAAGTTTGAATGAAGTGCCCCTGACAGCTGACCCACCAAGGGTACAACTTTCAACTGCACCTCAGCAAGAATCAAGTCAGCAGCATGAAGTTACATCAGTAAATACATCCGCAGATGCATCAGTATCCGCAGATGTAAGTCCTGCCTCAGCTGCTGAACTAAGGGATAAAGAGGAAGGGTTAAATCAACAAACCATGCCTGCAACACAACAATGTTCATCCGTGAATGGTAATGCATCTTCTACGGAAGTACAAATGCGTCCGTAGATGCTGCAGTTACTCCTGCGGAAGAACAAAATGCTGCTTCCAGAACCTCCTGCGGAAGAACAAAATGCTGCTTCCGTAGAACTTCCTGCGGAAGAAGACAACCCAGCATCAACTCATACACAAGCTGATCAAAATGAACATGAGCCTTTTGATTATTTCATCGACTCAACCTCTCAGCTGACTCCATCTGCTTCAATGGGTTTCTCAAACTTGGAATCCACAGTTCAGTTGATGCTGTCTCAACAAGCAGAATCACAAGGCTCATCCAACAGACAATATCATTGGAGATCTGAATACAAGAACTACAAGGAACAAAGGAGGTGTGGCAAACATTTGTTTGTTCACCTGCTTCTTGTCCCAAACAGTTCCTGCAAACATTACAGCTGCACTAAAAGACAACAGCTGGATTGAGGCTATGCAAGAAGAGCTACAACAATTCAGAAAACAAAAAGTATGGACTCTTGTAGACTTGCCTACGGGTCAACATCCAATTGGAACAAGGTGGCTATTCAAAAACAAGCTGGATGACAGAGGTATCATAGTGAGAAACAAGGCTAGGCTTATTGCTCAAGGATATACCCAGGAAGAAGGAATAGACTATGATGAAGTCTTTGCACCAGTTGCAAGAATTGAAGCTATAAGGGTTTTCCTAGCCTATGCCTCCTTCAAGAAGTTCACAGTCTATCAAATGGATGTGAAGTGTGCTTTCCTCTATGGGAAAATTGATGAAGAAGTCTATGTTGCTCAACCCCCTGGATTTGAAGACCCTGATTATCCACATAGAGTATACAAGCTTGATAAAGCTTTGTATGGTCTTCATCAAGCACCCAGAAAGTGGTATGACACACTATCATCCTTCCTGCTGAAGAATGGCTACAAGAGAGGAACAATTGATCAGACACTTTCCTCAAACATGAACATCAAGATCTTTTGGTGGTTCAAATATATGTTGATGACATAATATTTGGATCAACCAACAAGAAGCTGTGCCAAAGCTTTGAAGACTTGATGAAATCTGAATTTCAGATGAGCTCCATGGGAGAATTGACATTCTTCCTTGGCTTACAAGTTCATCAGAAACCAGATGGCATTTTCATCAATCAAGAAAAGTACATTCATCAAATTTTGAAGAAGTACAATCTTGCTGATTCCACTTCATGCAAGACACCACATCAACAATAGACAAGATTGTGCCTGACCCTGCTGGCAAATCCGTAGATCAAAGATTGTATAGATCAATGATCGGTTCATTAATGTACTTAACTGCCAGTAGACCTGACATCATGTTTGCTGTTTGTGTTTGTGCCAGGTATCAATCAGACCCAAAGGAGTCACATCTGAATGCTGTAAAGAGGATTTTCAGATACCTGAAAGGCAAACCTGCATTGGGACTTTGGTATCCCAAAGATGGAGATTTTAGCCTCTACTCCTACTCAAATAGTGACTATGGAGGTTGCAACAACAACAGAAATCCACAACTGGTGGATGTCAGTTTCTAGGACCAAGACTTGTTTCATGGCAGTGCAAGAAGCAAACAAATGTATTTGTATCCACAGCTGAAGCAGAGTACATAGCTGCTTCAGCAGGTTGCTCTCAAGTACTTTGGTTGCAGAACCAATTACTTGATTATGGTTACAATTTCCTTCATACACCAATTCATATTGATAATTCAGCTGCTATGTTTATAACTGCTAACCCAGTTCAACATAGTAAAACAAAACATATTGAAATCAGATACCATTTTCTGAGAGATTGCTCTGAAAAGGGTCTCATCAAGTTAGTCAAAGTAGACACAACCAATCAGCTTGCTGATCTGTTCACTAAAGCATTTGATTCTGTTAGATTTAATTTTCTGATAGAATCTTTGGGGATGATTAACTTAGAATAAATCAACAAAAGCATATGACTGACTTTGTGCAGAGTAATCGTTAAGGATAACTTAAGTGTCTGATAGAACATCTATACATGCATTATATAAGGGAAATGATAGTAGACTATACTTGGATATTAAACAAAAACTCAATCTGACTTATATCATACTGATATGTGAGTAGGTTCATCTTGAGTGGAAACAAAGCTAAGAGCATGCCAAACTAAAAGCATCCGGTAACTGTCTGTGAGGATTCCATTTGAGAATCAGGAAGGTATGTTCTCTCCTGATGTGATCAAATCACTTACACAAGCACACTATGTAAAATACTTTATAATCTTCTATCTTTGTAAAGCCATATTCCCTCTGTTTTGTGTAAACAAAGACCTGGGTTAAAGTTCACCTCTGTTTTACGAAAGTAAAGACCTGGTGACTATGAACATCATATTTCAGCTCTAAAAGGAATCACTTGTGATCCATTGTACATCAAGTCAAAGAGCTTCAACATCAAAGCATTCATGAGACTGTAATATGTCTCAAGATAGAACTTATAACTTAATGTACATAGTCATTAAGTGTGGAATGTAGTGATTTGCCTTACCTACGGAAGACATACTCTAATGATAATTGAATGTGGGACTCATGATTGCTACTGATTAACAAACTTCACAACATGATAAATAGCATGCCTAGTTGATACAATACTCATGTTTGAATTTAAGTGGATCCATATACTTGCAATCAGGTATGTATTGAATCAACTAATCAACATCAGCAGAAGCCAAGTTATAGTATGATCCCTCTATATATATGCATGCATGTAACTGTTTGTCAGATGTTTAATTGTTATCTCAACTGACTTTCTCTCATTTAGACTGTCATATGCCTGTCATGCCTGTTTACAACTTAAATTTATGATAAATGTAACACTCTCACATTAATCACAAATTTAGGGGGAGTAGTTCATGCATGAAAAACAATAAAAGCTGATAATTGATCTGAATTACTTTGAAGGAATTGGAACTTGAGCACTAACTTGAATGCAGGATACAGGAAACTTGCTTCCCTGTACTTAATTGCCATGCAAATAAAGTCAACAATGTCCAACATCAACATTTGATTCTACTCAGTAGATATCATACATTTAAAGTTTTAAAACTTTTATGTTCCGCAGAAGTTTCAGTAATACCTCTCATCCGTAGAAGTATTATGTGATTTCTGATTCAGCAGCAAAACAAATGCATTG
Source organism: Flaveria linearis (assembly GCA_024085815.1). Taxonomy (NCBI): domain Eukaryota; kingdom Viridiplantae; phylum Streptophyta; class Magnoliopsida; order Asterales; family Asteraceae; genus Flaveria; species Flaveria linearis. The sequence continues at coordinate 66,254,754 of CM044012.1, forward strand.
TTTGAACTTTTACATCCGCAGATGTAAGGTTCCGCAGATGTTGACATCCGCAGATGTTAAGGTTCCGCAGATGTTGACATCCGCAGATGTCAAGGTTCCGCAGATGTTCTGCGGAAGAAATAATGCATTCTAAACTTGGTATGCGGATAGGAATGAATGGGAGTGGGCCCAACATAATTAATAAAAGAACATAATTAATAAAAGAAATTAATGTGTTCGCCTATAAATAAGGTTTCTGATATTTTTACAGAGCAATTTTTCACTTTTAACCTAGAAAATCGCCCATTTTCCCTCTTTTTCAAAATTTCAAAATATCTGTTCCAAGAACACATTATCAACATTATCCAGTAATCAATCACTGTTACTGCGAAGGTAAATCATGTCTTAAACATCAGTACGAAACTGATTAATCGGTTATTGCCATTAAAACGATTCAACTGCATGTTTTCTAACTTGATTTTCTTTACAGATGGATAATAGATTCGCTAAAGAACATAATGTGTGCGCGTTCTTAAACGCTGATGATCCGGCGGCGGAAGGATGTCGAGATATCATAAGATATCTCCGACGATCAAGGCTCTTCTATGCCTTGACGGCTGAGCCTGTGATCCATCAGGCACACATAATCGATTTCTGGAACTCAGCACAAGTTGAAGAACAAGATGATGAAGAAGTGATTGTGGCTGAGATTCGAAACAAGCGTCTACGAATCACTGAAAGCACCTTACGAAGATGCTTGGAACTGGGTGATAGAGAAATAGGTCACCCCGATGTATTCGAGAATGAATACATTGAGAAAATATTCAATCTGATGGGATATGATGGTGATTACGAGAAAGGGGAAATCAAAAAGGGTAGGCTGTGCAAACCGTATAGATTCTTGTGCCATACCTACCTGAAATGCATGTCAAACAGGAAGTCGGGACTTGACAGATTCTCCAGGCACATATCATCTGGAATCATTGGGATATTCGAAGGGAGAATTTATAATTATGCCAAATACATCTTCAATTGTCTGAGTGAACAAGTCAAACTGCAGAAGAATGACAAGATGTACATGTTCCCGAGATTCCTGCAACTGGTGATCAACTCAGAACTACCAAGGGTGGACAGAGTTGGCAATGTGTTTGTTCAAGCACACTTGAGCAAATCTGTGCTAAACAAGCTTAGTGGAAAGTATCAGGGTCAAGATATGCCCATGTTTGCACATGTATTAGATCCTTAAGCAGACCTTCCACAAGAGTTGGCTTGGGCTGATGAAGCAGAATCATCTGCTGATTCTGAACAAGCATCTCATTCACCACTCCAAACACCACCACACCAACACCACTCATCAACCCAAACTTCACCACTCCAACATCATACACTAGCCAAACACCCCCTCAACAATCACAATCACCAACAAGCTTGAACACCCAACCAATCTCCCCAATCCATCAACATCAATCACCTCTACAAATATCCTTATCATCCACCAAAAGCACTGAGCCAACATCTCCAGCCAAACAACAATCATCATCAGCTTCTCAGTCATCATCTCATCACACTCAACCTTTCTCTCCACTTCAAGCTCAATCCCCTGTACAACCACCACCAGAATCACCAAAACATTCATCCCCGGAAAGTGCTGGAACTGAACCTTTTGAGATAACTGAGTCCGTACACTCTGTACACTCAGGAGACACAAAGATATTATCTCAAGCCAGCACTGTTCCTATCTCACCCACTCACACAGAAGAACATGCTTCATCAGCACATACTGAGCCCATATCTTCATTGAAAGATGAACAAATTGCTGATGAGCATGGGGAAGTACAAGGATCTGCTAAGGATGTCATTGCATACCATGAAGATGATTTAAGTGACAAAGACATTCCTGTCAGCAAAAGCTATTTGGTTGCTGAGTACAACAAGTTAGTACTCAAATCAAATAAGCAAAAAGAAAGAATTCAAGAGCTGAAAAGTGTAATCAAAGAAAAAGATGAAGAGCTGATGAAGAAAGATGCTAGACTAAAAAGGCTGAGAGAAGATGCTCTAAGCAACAATGAAGTCATTGATGCATTGTTGGATAGAGAACAAGAGTTGGAGGCCTCTTTGAAGACTGAGCAAAATGAGAAAGCTGAACTGATCAAAAAGAAAGATGCAGAAATAGAAGAGCTGAAAAAGAAGATATCTGCTATGCAAACAAAAGAAGCCCCAAGTACTTATCAACAAAACAGTCGGGTGAAGCTGCTAAGCAAATGATTTCATACACCCGGAAAAGAAAATACATGGGAGCAACTCAAAAGAAACATGAAGATGAAAGCTCTCCAAAGAAACCAAAACTTCCATCCCCTGCACCTACACCTTCAGTAGATGTGTCTACTGTGAAGGTACCATCCACGATGATGATGACAGTGAGAAAGAGTGGGAGGAACTGACAAGAATTGAGTCCCCCACTGGAGAAAAGGGTGGAAAGGTCGATGACCTTCTAACAATAGCTGACATCATGGAAGAGAGGCCTGATTCTAGCATGTTTATGACCCTCATCAACCATGGTTTTCCATATGACATGGTTGAGAGGATGAACACATCAGAAATGAAGAATGCACTGAAAGAGTTTGAGTTTGCAAGATTCATAATCCCAAACTGTGATTATGAAGCCTTTACAACCTTTCAGTCATTAGAGAAGATAAAGAAGGATCTGGGCCACTGTGACACAGCCAAACTCAACAAGTACAATATGACCTGCTGGTTACAGGGCCACAACTACAAACCGCATGAACTCAAAGGTAGAACCACTGGAGAACTGCGAAGGATGATGGAGCATGTAATGAAGGTGGAATTAGAAACTGGTGTGAAATTCAGAACCACTGCTCCATATCCAAAAGAACAACCAAGTAAACTTGCTGCTGATCCAATAACAGTTGAACCAAAAGATCAGCACAAGGAAAAAGAAACACTGATCAGAGAGCCAAGGGCAGTGATCCCCGGAAAAGTATGGCCTCTGGGAATAACTGTTCGAGAGATTACCGAGAAGAAATCAACTCTCGTACAGCTGTATGATCATATCACAACTCCTAGTTCTGTGGAAGAGAACAGGATTATGGCCTGGAAATATGATCCAGACTGGGATTGTGCAATAATCAAGAGGACATCTGGAAGGATTCAATACTTCCATGATGTGGAAGACATGCTCAGCCTTCCGGAGCAAGATATCAGGGATCTACAGAGCATCCCAATGTTCAACTACCCAATCCATCTCAGGGGAGAGACTTCTCTGCAGCTGTAAATGGTATGAAGACCAGTTTTACTGATGATGTGCTCATGCAAGCAAAGAGAAATGATAAGGAGCACAAAAGAATGACACAAAATCAGAAAAGAAAAACAGCTGAAGTCTCACCTCTTGTAGATGATGATCTGCTAAAAAGAGTGTGATGTACCAGAAGCTCGCACACCGTCAAAAGCATCACTGGAAATCAATTCACTTGTCCTATCTCAGAATGGGGATACGTTGAAAAGAATAAAGAGATGGTGTTGCTGAGAAATGTTGATGGGAAGAAGGGAGATAAAATAAGAATTTTGATCCAATAGAGCTAAAGATGCTGCATCCCAGCTACACTTCATACCTTCATGATAAATTCTTCCCAAAGCTAACAGATGAAAAAGCCCAGAATGACCTCTGCTTATATGTGCATATGATTCAAGTGATAGATAAACTGCATGCAAAGGCACACAAGAGAAGGAAGCATGAGGCTGGGCTACTAAAAGGAACAATAATAGCTGAAGTGTCTGAGCTCAGAATATCTGAAGAAGATGAATTAGAAATTGTGCATAATGATAGTGTAGTGGAAACACTCACTACAGAAGAAGATGTTTTAGGACTCAGTTATGACACACTGAAGAAGATTAGCAGGATGCAGATAAAGTACAAATACGATGATCAGAAAACTGCTGTATCTTACTTCTACAACAAAATAATATCAAGAGTCAAGGAGCTTGCAGTGTTGAAAGACTGATTACAAGGAGCTAAGCCTAAGGGGGAGTATTGTTAGGTCTAGATTGTATAGGAATAGATCATTTTTGTATAGGCTTAGTACTTGAAAATCAAGTCTTGTAATTAATATTTGTAACAGTCAAAATATATATATATATGTGCTTTGAATCTATAGGATAACCCCATATATATATGTGTGTTGATTTGTGACTTGACAGGGAAAAACAATATACTTGGACGGATTCATGAAATTGACCAAGTGTAAGAAACATCTACGGATGAACAACTTTGTTAATCCGTAGATATGTTTCTTACAAGACAAAGACCAAGTGAATGTTCCTGCGGATGATCAAGGACCATGAAGTGAAGACTCCTACGGAAGAAAAACTTCCTACGGAAGAACAACACTTCTACGGAAGAGCAAAACATCTACGGAAGAACAAAAGTTCTGCGGACGACAAGACTCCTGCGGAAGAACATTATACTTTGTGCGTTGCTAATTCCAAGAAGTCAAACAAGTCAACACAATCAATAACAAATCCCGAGAGATCCGGTGTTTCCTTAGCCGACTCAAATCATCTATAAATATGAGTCCTAGGTTTCACATCTCGGCGAACACAATCAATCAATATTACGGCTGTCGAGTTACATCATTGTGCAACCCTAGCTGCCGTCACATCAACATCAAACATCATTCAATTCACAGAATTCATTGTTCATAGTCATTCATTATTATTCTTTGTAATCATTACATTATAGTTAATGAAATACATTTGAATTATTATTGATTTAGCATTCATTATGTTTCTGTGGTTGTGTTCATAATTAATCATTACAAACAATTAAACGTCAATTAGTGATAATTCCACGATCATTAAATTGATTTATTTTAATACTGATAATTCCTGAATCGCGATCCTTGGATTCACAGTTTGTCAATTCAATTCGGATACACATTCATTTTCTTTCAATCTTTGTAATCGGTAGTAATCAAGATAATCGAGTTCTTTGATGTTCTATCTTGTGTTTGATCTTGTTTGTATTTGAGTAATTTCATCAACAAGTGGTATCAGAGCTTGGTTTGAAAGGCTCAATTCGAAGATCAGGAACTATCGATCAGGATGGTGTCGGCAAGGTTCGAGTTTGAGAAATTCGATGGCAGGAATGACTTTGGGCTATGGCGAGTCAAGATGCGTGCACTGTTGGTTCATCAAGGAGTTGTTGATGCCCTCGCCGGTGAAGCCCAATTACCTGCAACTCTTACCGACAAAGAGAAGAAGGACATAATGGAGAAAGCCCACAGTGCAATCATTCTGAGTTTGGGAGATCGTGTATTACGAGAGGTATCGAAAGAGACTTCGGCAGCGGGAATTTGGGCGAAATTGGAGAGCCTATACATGACCAAATCTCTTGCAAATCGACTGTATCTAAAGAAGAGATTATACACATTTAACATGACAGCCGGGAAAACCATTGAAGATCATACCGATGAGTTCAACAAATTGGTATTGGATCTTGAAAACATTGATGTTACAATTGAGGATGAAGATCGAGCAATCATCTTCCTGACCTCATTACCACAATCTTTTAAACACTTTGTCGATACTTTAATGTATGGCAGGGACACCCTCTCAATGGAGGAAGTCCTTGCCGCATTAAACTCTAAGGAATTGAAGAAGAGAGCCGATGTTAAAGAAGAGACAAGTGATGGATTGGTGGTAAGAGGAAGATCTGAAATGAGGACTGCTAAACCAAGAGGGCAATCAAGATCAAAGTCGAAGTTTAAAAGGAGATGTTATGTATGCAATTCGGAGAAACACTTGAAGAAGGACTGTCCGGAGAGAAAGAAAAGGAAGCCTGATTCAAGCAATGTGAGAAATCAAGGTAATGCATCTCTTGATGTTTCAAATGATGGTTATGAGAGTTCAGATGTGTTGGTAGTGTCAAGCACAACCAATTATGATGAATGGATACTTGACTCCGGGTGTTCATATCATATGACTCCCCATAAGGAGTTCTTTAGTGAACTGACTCAAGAAGACCTAGGTGTTGTGCAGTTGGGAGATGACAAACCATGTAGGGTTAAAGGGCATGGCGTCATACTGTTAAAGCTGCATAATGGGTCAGAACTGAGACTAACAAATGTTAGGTATATACCTGAATTGACAAGGAACTTGATCTCTCTTGGAATATTTGAGAAGGCTGGATATTGTGTGAATCTCAAGAATGGTAAGGCCAGAATTATCATGGGATCTAGAGTTGTTCTGTCAGGAGTGAGGAAGGAAAATAACACTTATGTTCTAGATGGATGTGTTAGTCCAGACATAGTGTCCCTTGCTGACTCAAGACAAACAATGGTGACTGATCTATGGCACAAAAGATTGGGCCATATAAGTGATAGGGGTCTTATGAAACTTAGAAAGCAGGGTTTGATTGAAGAGGTTGGAAGTACTGGGGTTGGTTTTTGTGAGTATTGCACTATGGGCAAGGCATGTAGAGTAAATTTTGGAAAGGGGAAACATACCACACAGGACATACTTGAGTATGTCCATTCGGATTTATGGGGGCCTGCAAGAACTTTGTCTCTAGGTGGTGCCAGCTATTACTTATCCATAGTAGATGATTACTCTAGGAGAGTATGGGTGTATCTCCTAAAGCATAAGAGTGAAGCTTTTGAAAGGTTTAAGGAGTGGAAAGTTCTGGTGGAAAACCAAACTGGTAAGAGGCTAAAGAAACTCAGGACTGACAACGGTCTAGAGTTTTGTAACAGCCAATTCACTCAGTTTTGTAAAGCACATGGTATAGCTAGACATCTAACTGTACCAGGAACCCCTCAACAGAATGGGTTGGTTGAAAGAATGAATAGAACACTCATGGAAAAGGTGAGATGTATGCTATTTGATTCTGGTCTGCCAAAGGTTTTTTGGGCAGAAGCAGTGAGTACAGCTGCTTACTTGGTGAATAGATCACCATCTTCAGCTATTGAAATGAAAACACCTATGGAGATATGGTCAGGGGATAAAACTGATTACAGCAACTTAAGAGTGTTTGGGTCATTAGCTTTTGCTCATGTGAGTCAAGGGAAGTTGGAGCCTAGAGCTCAAAGATGTGTTATGCTTGGATATCCTAAGGGTGTTAAAGGATATCGGTTGTGGAGACTTGATGGTAGCAGTCCTTGAATCATGATTAGCAGAGATGTGGTTGTTTTTAGAGAAGAAATCATGTATAGGGATGTGATGAACAAGGAGAAAATACCTGCCTCAGGTGGTGTGTCTGAGGGAGTCCAAATTGAGGTGGAGAATCTAACTGATCAAGGTGGAGGTGATAGAAGAGAGGCAAGTACTAGTAGAGAACCCAGAGTAGAAGCTGGTGGGTACAGCCTTGCCAGAGATAGACCAAGGAGAGCTATTGTTCCACCTGCCAGGTATAGATCTAGTGATGATCTGACCGTATTTGTGTTTAGTGTTGCTGAACAGGAAGAGGAAAATGAACCTCTTACATTCACTGAGGCTTTACATTCAGCGAATGGTGATAGATGGAAAGCTGCTATGGATGAAGAGATGGAGTCATTGAGTAAGAATCATACTTGGACTTTGGTGGATAAGCCAAGTGATCAGACTATAGTCAGTTGTAAATGGCTCTACAAATTAAAGGAAGGGATTCCAGGAGTAGAGGGACCTCGATATAAAACCAGGTTAGTGGCAAAGGGCTTCACACAGAAAGCAGGCATAGATTACAATGAGATTTATTCTCCAGTTGTAAAGCATTCATCTATCAGGATCATGTTGTCTTTGGTGACTGTTTTTGACTATGAATTGGAGAAGCTTGATGTTAAAACTGCTTTTCTTCATGGAAATCTTAAAGAGAAGGTGTATATGAAACAGCCTGAGGGGTATGTGCAACCTGGTGATGAGCATAAGGTGTGTTTACTACAAAGGTCATTGTATGGGTTGAAACAGTCACCTAGGCAATGGTACAAACGGTTTGATGATTACGTAGTGTCAAATGGGTTTCAAAGAAGCAACTATGATTCTTGTATGTATTATAAGGAGTACTGCTCTGACAGATATATGTATTTACTTCTGTATGTGGATGATATGCTCTTAGCCTGTGCAGATAAAGCTGAGATTGTGGCTGCTAAGGCTTTATTAATGAATGAGTTTGAGATGAAAGAGCTTGGGCCTGCTAAGAAGATTCTAGGCATGGAGATTTCAAGAGATAGAAGACTAAAAGAGCTACACTTATCCCAGAAGTCATACATTAAGAAGGTGTTGAAAAGGTTCAACATGTTATCATGCAAACCAGTTGTGACTCCATTGGCTGTGCACTTCAGGTTATCTCAAATAGATTCTCCTCAGGATACTGAAGAGAGGGATTACATGGAAAAGGTACCTTATGCAAATGCAATAGGGAGCCTAATGTACCTTATGGTCTGCACTAGACCAGACATTGGTTATGGTGTTAGTGTTGTGAGTTGGTTTTTGGCAGATCCAGGTAAGTTGCATTGGGAGGCTGTTAAATGGTTGTTGAGGTATTTGTGTGGTACTTAAGAGATTGGATTGTGCTTCAGTAAACATGCAATTTCTAACCATGGAGTTCTTGGTTATGTGGATGCGGATTATGCCAAATTTAGATAGGGGAAGGTCAATAACTGGCTATTCTTTCATAGTATTGGGTAATTTGATTAGTTGGAGAGCTGCTTTGCAATATGTGGTTGCATTGTCCTCAACTGAGGCTGAATATGTAGCTCTTACAGAAGCTGTGAAGGAAGCATTATGGATTAAAGGTTTTGTTACTGAGTTGGGTTTAACCTTGAAACAAACTGTGGTGCTTTGTGATAATCAAGGGGCAGTGCAATTGACTAGAAATGTTGTGTTTCATGAAAGAACTAAGCACATTAATATTAGACTTCATTTTATTCGTGATGTTGTGAGTGCTAAAGAAGTGGAGGTTCAAGAGGTTGATACAAGTGATAATGCTGCTGATGTATTGACTAAAGCATTGCCTGGTCCTAAGTTTCAAAGTTGCTTAAAGTTGTTGGGAATTGGATGACTTCTATTTCAAGGTGGAGATTGTTAAATGAAGGTGAAATAAAGTCGAGTAATAAGTACAGGGACCAGTTATGCCAATAACAGAAACTATAGTCTTGTATTGTAACTAGTTTGTTAATTGTTAGTTGACTCTCTAGTTTTGTGTATATATCCGAGAGATTGGGTTTGTCAATTCAATTCGTATACACATTCATTTTCTTTCAATCTTTGTAATCGGTAGTAATCAAGATAATCGAGTTCTTTGATGTTCTATCTTGTGTTTGATCTTGTTTGTACTTGAGTAATTTCATCAACATCTGTAAAGCTTTTTCTTTTTTTATCTTTTATTATATTTTTATGACGGTTTTCAACGTTATTGGCTAGATTCTAGCTAATTATTTTCATTGAGTTCATTTACTAACAAAAAGTTTAACATTTTATCTAAATCTTGTTTCACACACATTTTAAACGAGAAACTTAATAAGTTCCTATGATTGTTTAAAATATGATCATTTACTGCATTTACAATCTTTTAAAAAACTAAGAATTACATCAACCTAATCTAAAGTTTAACTAATAATATACATTGTAATCCTCAAGGAAACATCCTTGGTGTACTTCTAAACAAAAATTGTATGTTGAAAGCATACGAAAAACAAGTATGAGTGTATTTTAGAAGCAATGTAATTGTAGAGTAAAGAGTTTGTGTTTATCGGTAAAAATTAATATATATTGTAACTTAATATAATTTTAGGGGAGAGGTAAAGTTGGCTCAATCAAGACTTGAAATTAACACGTGGTTCATTTTTATTGGAGATTGAATGATAATTGAGCCTGGAAGATAGGGTGGGCGAAAACGAGCCGCAACCTACATGTCCCATATTTTTATGGGTACATTGTTTACGCAAGCGTAAATGAGCTGAATGAGGGGACTGGTAATGTTTTAGTAATCGAACTTAATAGATCACTTATTTAAAAATAAAAATTAAAAGCCAAACTCACATCAAACCTACTATTATAGTTTACATCGTTTAAAGCTTGAATCCATGGCCATCATTATAACACATATCGTTACCATTGAGTAAGGCTTATTATTAAAAAAATATGTAAATATCATTCGTTATTTATTTAAATACTTTATAACTTTTAAGATAGATATTCAACTAAAATTCCTAGAAAATAACATGTAGCTTTTAACAAACTAAAGCTCTATAAACCGTAAAGTATAAGGATGTCCACTGGGCGATTTTATAAAAGGAAAAGGGGCGTTGAGCCATACAATATTAAAATTGAAAGCAAGCGTTGCATAAAAAAATAACGTTTTAAACATGTGACAGTTGCATGTAATGTATAGACACTATGGCTCATGAGCTACAAAATTCTAATGTATCTGTTTAATCTTCAAATAGCAATAATATCTAACCCAAGATTAATATGTATCATCTTCCTATATGCATCATAGCAGTTTAGTCGGTCGCGAAACATATTAACATAACGCCGAAGGGCTTACTTTTCACTTTCAACACGGTTCGTAGGCCACAACTTACTGAACATCTTCTTTTGGGGTGCAGAGAAGGAATCATACAATGTTGGTTGACCTTTGAAGATGTATCAGCTGATATGTCATCGGCGTCTGCTTTCATCCTTGAGCTAGAAACACTAGGGTTTCGTGACTCGAGCCCTTGGTCACGTGGCTGTGGGGTGCTAGGGGCGGTGCTAAGTGTACCAGCCAGGCTAGGTTCAGTACCTTTGGCTGCTAATAATGCCCTGATGTTGCTGGGCAGCCCGGTCATTTGACCACCTGTCATCGTAGCTCGAGCTTGTTCAGAGAAAAGGACTTGGACCACAACTCGTAATGGAAGTAACTCGTTTTGGGCTGCATGCATGCATGTTTCCAAAGATAGTTTTTTGCAGTCGAGTGCTCGACAAAGATTCTTCCTTTCGCTCTTGTTTAGCTCCGGGTGTGACTGGTTGACCAAAATGTCAAATTTTCAAAGTCAAAAGAAGACTCTTAACAAATGTCAAAAGTTATTGAATGTCAACTTGTTTGATTCTAATTATTAATGGTAAACTTTAGGACCCAATTACTTGGGTTATGTGTAATCCATAACAGGCCAAACTCATAACATAAAAATATTAGCTTTAGTATAACAAGTCAAATGGGTCAAAAGTCATAGATTCAAGAATGTACTTTAAATACCTTAAACACCTCCAGAATCTTTTTCTTGCAAGTTAAATTACAATTTTGTGATGATATTTGACATTAGATATCTAGAAAAATACAAAAAAATCTCAAACAAAAGTGTTTTGTATCAACCTAACCCCTTTGATCAAATCGGACTTGTCTTGACCAGTTTCTCAGCTTTCTCATTTTGACATCTCTACTGGTTATTCAAGTGGAAAATGTCACATGAGTTTCAAGAATTATATCTACACATTCCCTTACTACTTAAGTCAAATTCAAGATACGTGGGCTAAAAATGGAGTCGAAATAAATTACTATTACTTTAATCTTTTTAAAATTTGATTACCTTGAGATACATGTCGATAGCTTTGTAAAGATCATCATGATTCAGCCTTGCAAGTTCAGGAACAGCTTCAGTCAAAGCAATGAACTTTGACAATGGTACATTCACATCTCTAGCAATCTCTTGCAGATATCCATCTACAAGCTTTGCAACTTTAATCACAGCACCATTTGATGCTGAAGAAGATAATCTGCAGCCCTCCTCAAACTCACAGCCACCATTGCCCGTCGATTGCAATGTTCTTTCACAACTAGTCTGTTGAACTTGACTTTGCAACATAAACTGCTCCAAAATGCTTAAAACTATGTCAAGATCGAATATTGTATCACTGTCATTTGATACAGATGGAATCATCAAGTCACAAACTTTAGCTTCATCTAGTTGCAGTGCTATCCTTCTTGCTAATTCCAATTTTGAAGCACTTGAAGCTTGAAGTATGTTGACTGCTTTTAGCAGTTTGAGCAGAAAACTACAAGAAACCGCTTTACTTTCAACAGGAAGCAGGGTAATCACTGATTCTAAAAGCTTTCTGCTATTTGAACTTGATGGATCTGATTCATTATTCAAACTCGACCCGTATTCAGAATTCCTTAATATTTTTGGAAGCCATTTTGAAGTGAAGATTTTCAAAGCATCACCAATAAGATTAGGTGGTACTTTCCCTCCTGATTTAAGGGCTGCCATTGTTCTCCAATAAAGATCAATCCTCAACTCTGAAAGATCATCACCCCACCATCTTTTGGTTCTATGAGTCTCTTCAATCTCCCCGTTTTGATTCGAATGGCTATGTGATATACTCACCTTCATAGGGTTAGAATTTACTTTCGACACCAGCGATTCTATACACCGGCTTGTGATGCCCAATTCTTCTGACCATGATTCAAATGGTGTTGTGGTATGCAGAGTGACAATGCAATCTTTCCAACCATTAAGAATGCAAGAGTTGAAGAACACTTCAAGTTTGTGAACTAAATTGCTCTTTTCAACATCTTCTGTCATTTGAAGGTATTTGGCTGCACATCGAGCAGGCACGATGTTGTATGCACTCACAGTGACCGCGATCCCATAGCAGAATTTAACGCATAACTCAAAAGCTTCAACGCCTCCCGGAAAATCAGGAGTTCAATCATTTGAAGCTGTGAAGATTCAGGGTTGTCTGAACAGTCTCTCTGCAACTTCAAGCATTTTGATAGAAGTGGAAACTGACAGTAGAAAAATAGATCATCAAGAATCACAAATTTCTACTAAAATACAACAATTTTATCTAATTCAGCAACCCTTTTGTGTAATCAAGCTAAAATTAACATAGAAACACAAAATTTTTGGGAATTTGATGAAAATAGTTACCTTGTGAAGCAAATATCTGGTGTCATTCACTTGAATTATGAGATCAGTACGAATCTCTGAGGAAATTGACCTGAAATCAGACAATGATTACAACACCTTGTGTCAATGATTCAACACAAAACCGAAATTAAAAGAAGAACATAGAACAAATGGTTTAATTTCACTTACCTTACACCGTTTGAACTGTAAAAACCATCAGGTCGAGAACCCAACTTCATAAACTTCATCACTGAGTTCTTATGTTCTTAAATTCACCTTCTGAGTATTATACACATTCTTTGCTCATATTCTTATTATTATCATCGTCTGGAGTCCAATTGCGAGTGAAAAAAGGCTTTATATCCGACAAGAACAGATACCTATTCACCTGGATAATAAAACAGAGCACCATTAACGAATGAAATGCAAAATTCCCAATTCCACAATATATATAAAACCAAATCAACCTAATAAGATAGAATTTCAACAAATTAAAACAATCCCAAAAATAGCCAACGTCAAATCCTAAAGCCCCAATTTGATATCACATGAACTAAACGTAAAATAATCATTGCTCTGCCCGGAATCAGTAGTTCTGATTGCTTGTTTTGTAAGAAACTGACGCAACATGAACTCATTGAAGAAACCCATTAAATTTAAGCTTTCTTCACAAGAAAACAATGAAAAAGATTCAATCTTTGAATTACCTATGAACCAAAAACACTTGAATCTTGAGGGTCTAACAAATGGGAAATATTGTAATCTTGTTTTGGTAAAAGAAAATTTTTTTGAGTTGTGGGATATAGAAAATAGGTTTATGTGGAACTGTGGATAGAGTGATAACGATCAAGATTATTTGCAATTCTTTGTTCACTGTGATTCTTTTTATTAAATTTAAGGCCTTAAAGTGAGCAATTTATGTTAGCCACAATTGTAATTGTTTTGTCTCTTAGAGGGAGGTCCTGAGTTTAAACTTTGACGATATCGAGCTGTATCAGTATCTCAATTTCAATTTAAACATGGGTTTGATTCACACTTCATGTTCTGATAAATATTTACCATCCGTGATGTAATTTAATATAATTTAGAAGTAAAAGTACAATAAATTTATCGTTTAAATAAAAAAAAGTTGGATGGCCCTTGAATTCTGGGCTCTTTTATGTCATCATGGCAATGGGTCAAGCGATTTTAATAAACGGTATGTTTTTTTTTAGAAAACTGTAAGAGTCACATGAATCATTAATAGGTAGGAGAATGATGTTTTAATAGAACATTTTGATAGTAAGGTGTATTATTTATATTTTAAAAATCAAAGAGTTAATTTCATAAGTTGTAGAAGTATGTTATGAGTTCTTATGAGAAGATGTATAATTTCTTGTAATTTTTTATTAGATTTTGAACAAATAGATATTATGTCTCACTGGCCACTGGGTGTAAAATGGTCCATTTCATTCATGTGGACGTGGACTTTTCATATTTCTTTATCTTTAATTTTGGTTGAAATTTTGTTTCGATGTTGTCTTAAATTTCATATTTGTACGTGTTTGTCAATTTATTTATTCTTTTTTGTTCCTTTCCCACGCAGCATAAAAGATAGGTGACATATTGGTCTTGACCGATGAGAAAAACTTACTTTTATATGTTTTGTAAGTATTGTACTGCAAAATAATATATTTAATAAACGGATTTTATATGCACCTAGGTGGTTGAGAAATTAAGATTTGTATTTCAACCTATATATTTAGTTACTTATGTATATTCAACTAGCTTTAGTAAACTCGTGTATTATACGGATTTAATAAATAATATATTAATATAATAAAATTTATTATTTATAAATGATATTATAAGATACGATATGACTGACTATAACTAATAAAACAGTGATATCAACATTTTAAAATTTTAATTTTAAATTTTTTTCAAAAAAATAAACATTTTATTCTAAAACAAACAGTATAAAAATGTTATTTTTAAAAATTTTCTTATCATAAATCCCAAATGTAATTATTTTTTATTTTAAAAAATTGAATTTTTAAAAATACCAATTTTAAAATATTTAATATTTTAAAAAAGTTATATGCTTTAGAAAAATTAATTATTTTATAAAAATTTTGTTTATTTAGAAATAATATTAATAAATAGATCTCTTTTTTAATTTATTAAATGTAAAAGAATGTTAAATAATATTATTAGTAATTAAGGTAATTATTTAAGAGGAGAGAGAGGCGGAAAAATTTTAATGATGATGATTATGGTGCTGCCACGTGGCATCTCGATGATTATGGTGCTGTCACGTGGCATATTAAGTTACTCTTTTATTAGAGTAAGAAGATAAGGATATGTATGGAGAAAGGATTACGGATTATGGACATGACTTGATGAAATCAAAAATTGAATTTCTCTTAGCTATATGAACGAAATGTTTACAGATTCATGATAAAAAAATTTGACAGAACTAATTAATTAAAACATTTATTATTTTTTACATTATTGTATTATATTATCGTAATCTTAACACAGCGACATCATATCACATTACATTAAAATAAGCTATGCTACATCAACACATCATATTATATTTTATAGTAGAACTGTTTTGTTTTGTTTTTTATCTTGAACGGCAAATATACGATGTTGTTTCTGAGTATAGATTTTATCTTAATTATATTCACCTATCCGTTTTTCAGTCGAGAACGCACCTCCAAGATTCTAAGAAGAAACCCTTAACTATGCACATTTTGCTCAAAGTGAAATTTAAACGCATGATCTTCTCATATTTATTTAGTACATTTATTATTGTTAACTTTATAAATATTTATTACTAATAAAAGTTATGAACCAATTCAAAATTCGAGTACATTTTTTCCAATAACCTATGGTTGTTATGCATAACTATTAATTATGTAGAGATGATTAGTTTAGTAATTATATTGTTCTGAATATTTATTAGAATTATATTATGATTTGTTATTATTTTTATTTTATAATTAAAAACTATTTTTCAGTTACTTATTACTTATAAATAATTTTTAACTTTGACTTCATGAAAGTATTACGAAGTCAACCGAGGAGCTAAATGGCGTGCCAACACGTAGCTTTAATGTAGAGGGTGTGGCTATTGCATAAAATTAAGGATTAAGAACATGGTATGTTGTAATGTTGTTCAAGCAAAAGTTGTGTTATAATAGTGTTGAAGTAAAATTTGAAAGAGGTAATTAGTAATGTGAATGTATGGATATTTAAGAGAGTTTTAAATATTAATAACTAGTCTATTTTATATATGTATGTATGTAATATGCTTCTCTCAATCTCTCTGACAATGATGTTAGGTGAGAAAAAGTTGTAATTACTAATTCAACATGAATAGACAATGAGTTGTTTATAAACATTAAATATCGACTTTAAGCTACTAAAAAATTACAGCTTGATTTGTTAAGTTAATCTAAAAGTTCTTAAGCGGTTAAGCTAACTCATATACTACTTTAGGTTATAGTTTTAGAATATGATGCCGAACACCTTCATTTTCTTGAGATGATTAATAATGATGACAAGAAGACAACCAGTGATTAGTTGTGAATAAGATTACGCTTTTACAATTAATTATCTAATGAATAATCCTCTAAAACGTTATATAACTAATAATTAATAACCTAGAGTCCTAGACAGATATAAGTAATAACCTAGACAGATATATGATACTATATCAAAAACTTCCATTACAGTAAAATACATCCATAGTATATAAGGATTAATAACAATATAACCAACTCGGGAATTAAAGCAGCTAGTCAGCTACAATGGGGTTCATCGATCCCAAAACTCTAACGTGAGATAGAAACAAGGACGTGAAAGAGAGAGGGTGGGTGATTCATATCAAATGATTGTTTCCGGAGAAGAAGACAATGATTGTGAGAGAGAAGATGAAAAGAAAGAGTCCAGTCTATAACAGTCCTAAGTTCAGTAAAATTTCTTCTAAAAATATTAAGGTGATGTCCATTGATTTACTAGATTGAAACTAGATTTTTATTGTCTTTTAAAATGGCTTATTCTCATAAGATTTGAATCATCAAAGTTACTCAGCTTTTATATATATCTTGATACCATTACACTATACGTAGTGGACAAAGATGTAGCGTTAATAATGATGACATGAACATAAATAAGACTTCAAACACATTACATCATAGTTAATAGGGCTCTAAACCTATGAGGTTTGAAGCCCTTAACGGACTCCAAATAAAACTTTGCCTACAATATTGTATCGATAAGGCTCCAAATACTAGTTCATGACTACACTTGATTTAAGAGAACTTAAGTGAAATGATTTTTATCACATAACATCTAGATAACATTTTAACTAAACAAACATTACATGAATTAAACTTAATTGCCAAACGAGACGTAGGGCTTCCACTTACGTTACGTATCCAACCCCAGGCCCACCCTTGTCTTCCTATCGGGGTGCACAAACAAATACGTGGGACCTATTTATTTATTTTGGGCCTTTCTTATTTTTCTTTTTATATTTAAATATCAAAGAAAAATAAAACCTATAAAAGGTAATTTACATATATCACTAAACTAATTCATGTATTTTCTATTGTGGTAAATAAGGTACTTCTTAAATCGATTTAGTGACGTCCCTTAGTTAAAAGAAATTGTCAATTTCATAAGATGATGTCTCCCTTAGTTAAAAGAAATTGTCAATTTCATAAGATGATGTCATTACACTATAACTTAATAAACCAATGTTTTTAAAACCGGACCGGATAGTGAACCGGGATCCTTACCGGTTCACTGGTCGGACCGGTTCAACCGGTCGGACCGGTTCACCCGGTCGGACCGTATATAAAAACCGGATAAAATTATAATTATTTTTTATAAATATATGTAAAAATTACAAAAAAATAAAAAAATTTATAAAAAAGCCGGTTCAACCGATCCGGTTACCGGTCCGACCGCCGGTTCGACCGGTTCAACAGGTCCGGTTACCGGTCCGACCACCGGTTCCACCGGTTCGACCGGTTCAACCGGTCTGACCACCGGTTCAACCGGTCTGACCACCGGTTCACTGTTAAACCGGTTTTAAGCACCGAATCGGACCGGATTGGAGTCCTGTTCCCGGTCGAACCGGTCGGACCGGCCGGTCCGGTCCGGTTTTCAAAACATTGTAATAAACACAAATATATACATAAATGCACACGTTATGTTTAAATAAGGTTAAAATTGTGATAATAGTATAAACCACTTGATACAATGTATCAAAAAAATAAGAAGTAACAGGAGAGAGAAAATGACATGATTATAAATCTACTTTGTAGATCATATTAAAGCAATAAGTACACATGTATTATATGATTAATCAACACATGTATGTTTTTTTGAAAAAGGGATAGAGATTGTTACAGCACCAAAAATTATACGACATATATCGCTAGACCAATCAAAATTATACATCTTTTATTAAAATAAAACGAAAATGATATAATTATAGCTTTTTTTTTGAACGGCTAAATTATAGCTACTATATGACTATATCACTTAAGTTTCAGGTTAATTAATTATTATATTATCTCTCCCTCTATCTCTTTTGTATAACGAGATTCATACGTGTGTAGGCAGTGTAGATTAGAAGATTATAATGAATATTCATATTTGTGGATGCTAAAGATATTAATACACATAAAATTTTGAAAATAAGGATAAACACACATAAATAGACATAAATCTTAAAAAAAGAAGAAAAAAGTATGCATAAATTTACGCACACGTATATGGCGGAAACGGGAGAAAGAAAGTGATGTGCTTATTAGAATTGCATAATTGTGATATGTTTTTAGCTAAGAACACACTATTAAACAAATGACTATTTGTGATCATCATAATAGGCGTAATACGGTTGCATGCTCTTTTGCTATCATTTTACAAGGTTTCACGGTTGGTAGTTACTTTTGCAACCAAATTTTGTGACCAGAATATTCTTGCGACCGGTTTTGCGACCGTATTAACCATCGGAATTTTAGTGATCAATTTTGCGACCGACTTTACGATTGAAACTTTAGAGACCGAAATTGCGTTGGAATTTTTTCGACAAAGTTTGCGACCAAAATTGTTAGCGACTGCAATAACGACCAAACTATGTTGCGATCGAAGTTGCAACCAAACCTATTTGTGGCTAGTTTTGCAACCAAAATGTTTAGCGACCAATCTCGTTTCAAACTTGTGTAATTAGGAGGTGTGAAGTATACACTAGTTCAAAACTATTTTAATTTCAAGCATGAAGAGGGTATTGGGGTGTCGCCCCCTTAATGGGGTTTGGGGTAACGCCTTGGTGAGGTCCATAGGGTTGAGTTACCTCAAAATTTCTTGTTAGATAAAAAAAAAGTTACATTAAATTGTTCATTAGTGGTAATTGAAATCAACAACAACTTGATCTATGAGCAACAACTTTGATTATCAACAACTTATCATTTATAAACAATAACTGATGACAACATGTCTTGAGTAGCATACTGTGCACCAGTTTTAGTTAAGCGACTATTAGTAACTGATATAAATGATAACCACCCTTAATTATAAACTCCAACTATTTACTTTTATACATAGAGTTGTCAAGTTTCATCCACTGAAACGAATGGACAAAAAAGAATTAGCCCATAATTTAGAATGGGATAAATTAGTGGATCGGTCCAAATACATTGCAATGAAAATTAGTTATGGGCTTATTCAAGTTTTTGGGCTGAAACATAATAATTCTCGCTACACATTTAAAGGCATCCCCAACTCATTCTTCATCCTTATACATATAATTATATTAAAAAATCATTAATTTTCTCTTTAATTTTTAATTAAATAATACTTTATATATCTGTATCATTACTTTTTCACTCTCGTTCACTCACAACCACTTAAAATATATTAAAAACATTATAGGGTTTTGAACAGTGTTTCCCAAAAATACAGATTGAATAGTAAATTTTTCATATCCTTCACTCACAACCACTTATAACCATACAATATATAGGAAATACACTCACATAAATTTAGAGAACGGGATGTGAACCAGGCTATGAATGCTCTCATGAAAAAAAAACAAGCACTAAACTATTAGCCGGTATTTTATATGAACCAGACATTTATTTGTAATTTATGCAACATGGATTTATTTATGTTTGTTTATTTAATAATGAGCGAACATAAATAACACTTTTTGTTTATTTTATTAAACAAATGGAAGAAAACACATGCCTTTTTAGCATATCATTTACAAATACGTTCGTGTTTAAGTTTGTTTTTAAGTTTTTTAAATCACCTAGTGACATTTATGGTTTATTTTAATATTGTTGCTTACTTTTAAAATGTTGTATATTGGTGACAATGCGATAGACAATGTTTAGACTTTAATTTGCATATGATTACTTACTTTTATTTGGTTAATTGGTGATCGTTTATGAATATTAATAAACATAAACAAAAACGAAGGCCATTCACATTTTTTTATTATCGAACGCAAGCAACAAATTTTACTCGTTTGAATGTTGGTGTTTATTCAATTTAACTTAAACATACAAATACAAACAAACATCAAGTTCAAATCCTTCATATGCCTAATATTTAACTTCGTATCAATATAATATGTTAAATAGCTGTGTTTCTTTTACCCGATTCTAAATAGTTCATCTCACATATATTTTTTATTAGCTTACTTAATTATCAATTAAATTACTAACAATGTTTCAGTGGCAATAAAGTATGTAATGTCAACGAATATAATTATTTAACAACCAATTAACCAAACAATTTGCGAATAATAACAAATCTCCGAAACTCTTGTTAACTCAACAATTAACAAGTATATATTATAGTATTATAAATGTATGAAACGTATAAAATAATGTTGTAATTCGTCTCATAATAGATGATAATTCTTTTTATAATGGCCATAATATAATCCTAAATAATTTAAATTTCAAAGTTGTGATACATACTCATTCATTTGTTCCTCGATCATCTTGAGAATATATTAATAGTTATCCAGTTGACTTATAATTTACCCTTTCCTCCATGTTTAATAGTTGTTTACGAATTAAATATTTAACTAATAACTAAATGTTTATTGTCTTTTACTCTAATGATATTGGTAATCATTACATGTACAACGTTTAGTGGCCCTTTGTAATAAAAGTTAAACGTTCCAAAAAATAATATGAAGAACCAAACAATTTTCAAATAAATATCCTTAAACAAATTCATAGTTTCTACCTTCTACGGAAGTGTATCGGGACATTCTTAATATCAGTGTTTAAAATCTGT